>JAPMOB010229569.1:0-12662 GCA_029875015.1 Lepomis gibbosus | reverse complement strand
AATAAAAAGGGAACAGCTCTTTTGATTTTCTTTGACAACTCTGACCCCTGAGGTCATTGGACAGATTTACGACATATTAGCGACAGAATCAGTTGTTATTTTGTGTTGTCAATATGCTCGTGTTTGGATACGTTATAGTGCGCGCACGGTTGAGTGCAATGTTTATATACATTTATAGTGGGGGGTCGCAAGTCACTTGTACCGTTACTTTGGGGGTCGTGGGCTGAAGGTTTTGGGAACCCCTGCTCTAGTTAGTGCTGTTTGACCTGGCACTGCATTCCAATCTGGAGTTGTAAAGTGGCTGCCCACTGCTCCCTTCAGGGATGGGTTAAATGCAGAGGATGAATTTTGCTACATGTATATGTATGTGACAAATAAAAAAAATGTCCAGATTGCTCTCATAGACATGTATGTTAGGACTTTTTTTTCATCTACAAATTGCAGACACTGCAATCGCTATGGGTTCTGGGTGGGCTCACATGCTTCTTGGACGGTGTGTTCATGAACCTTTAAGTCATAATGTGTAAACGACAAAGAAAATATGTTGTATTTGATTGCTCAGAGTGTTTAAACAACCCATTGATAGCTTTTTCTACTAAAATACTGCTTTATTGTCGGAAACAAATTTTTTTGATTATTCCAACACTGCATGAGGCAGCGACACTTGCGCCAGCTGTCACATTCAAGATCAACATAGATAAGGTTAACTTAAATTAGAGGATTAACTCGATCGTGTCATTAAGAGAAATACCATTCAGTTGTTGTAGTGATCAGGATAAATTGATTTGCAACTAGAAATGCTTTCTTAAAACTTTATGACCAAAAAAAGGCTTTAGAGGGTCAGGTGACATAGTAAAGAGTCCATGAAGGGAGCAGGTTTGGGGGACGACTTTCAACTGGGAGATTGGGGTTTGGTTCCTGTGTGACCCTGAGAGTTAATACTGACTTGTTGTTTTAACCCAAACCATGATCCTTTCCTGAACCTAACCAAAGGCTTTCTGAAACGGTCACAGTTTGGTCAGGTTTAGACACTATTCTTTTTATGTTTTTTTCTTTATGGCATAGGAAGGTTTAACTCTGAGCGATCAGTAATTCAATACAAGTTTTAAAATTGTAGACTTTCATGAATTATTTTTGAAGAATGGAAATTAAACTCAAGCAGTGTCCTTGACAAAAAAAACAGTTTGTGGGGATCAGGAGTCAAGTGGACACCCTGGTCCTCCTCCAGACCGGCCTATCTCAGCGAACAAACAGGACTTGCGGGTGAGGTAACGATAACTGAAAAGACTGAGAAAAGTGAAAGTGACACAAGTTTTAATCCTAACAATTTACAGATTATGACAGGTCTAAGCGGTTCCCAGGGTGAAGGGATAAGTTAATACGGTTGAGCCTCTTTCACCTCATTCCCCACAGCCCCTCATGTGAAAGCGGGGGGGAAGTGGAGTGAGAGGTCATGACGCCATCATGTGATGAGTCCCGGACCAGGGCCAAGGGGCTTTGGCCAGATATGATATCAGTTCAGATCCCGGCCCAAAGAGGCAAGAGAGGCGTCACAACAGTCACCAAAGCCGATTATTGTGCCCACGCCACCTAGAGCCTCTCTTCTAGGATTATTTTGACTTATTTAGGGCCAATTAGCTGTTAATACTTCTTAAAGTGAGGAGACTTCTGACAGCATTTTGCCGCCATGGGTTTACTAATGAGAGCATTAAGTCTTGACCTCCAAAGTGCTGTCTGTGCATCCTGTTCATGACGACAACAGCACTTATTTTTCCGCTCTTTGGAGTGTTTGAACAAAGTTAAGATGATAGTGGTTTCAACCTCTGTCAGAACCGTAGACTTAGCTGCATTAAAGTTGTGAAAATGAGGACATGCTTGACTTACTTGAGACTTGACTGTTTGAATTCCTGGCTTGACTAGAGACTCGAGGGTAAAAAGCTGTTAAAGAATCCTGTGCTAATCAAAGTTATTGCCTTTTAGAGCGCTGCCAAACAAGCAGGAATTGTTAAAATCGTAACGAGGATGTCATTGTTTTTAGCTTCTGCCAACAGAATACATTTTAAAAACCTTCCAAATTCAGAATATATAAATTAGATTTTCACTTTACAATGAATTACCCAATATACTATCATAATTAATGTCCAACAATTCAACAAGTAGGAAAAGTGAAGACTCAATTACTTAAAAAGGCACTCTACTTGTTCTATGTTATTTGTTTGTAATATGTCCTGTCAACCATTGTATTTACAACAACAGATGGCTTTGAGTTCATGATAGGTTTTGTATTTTAACGAGTAATGGGGATGTATTACCTGGGCCACAGATGTTTGTGGGTTCAGCATAAGGTTCTGGAAGGTTCTTTTTAGTACCCAACGTAGCTGGTGAAAGAAGGAGGTGTTGTAGGTGATGGTGCGGGATTTTGAAAATGAAATACACTTCTTATCCTGGACGATGCGGTCCAACTCAGCACTTGTGTCGCTGGAGTAGCTGCTGTTTCTGTACTCCTCCACCAGGCGCTCCTCGATGCTCTGCCTGGAGCTGCTGTGCTCCTCAAAGTCCAAATCTGGCCGAGCACCCACAAGAAAAATTATTAAAGTATTGAAAATACTCTACAACGATAGATATCAAGTCTTATGTAAAGCACTTTCAGTTACCATCTTGAAAGGCGCTATAAAAATAAACTTGGCTTGGCTTGTATTAAAAACACTGATCAAATATTTTAAAAAGGCTTAAAATGCTGAATTAGTAAATTAAGGCTGTCCTAAGTCAAACTTTCAACTGCATCCCAAGAGTCTCCATGAGTTGTGCATACTCATCTTCTGATGATGCTGATTACTTTTGCAACAAGTAAAATTAGACACAACACCAAGTTAAATTTAATAATAGCCTTTGAAATGTTTAGTCCAAGGACATTTGACAAGGATGAAGTTAGAATGAGGGGTTAAAGGCACTAGATTTTAAATTTTATTTTAATTTGTACAAATAAAAGATATCATTTTTTAGTATTCATGCAGCGATATATATAAAATCTGTCACCTTCAGACCCGTGCACTTTGGTCATTGTTGTAGCGGTGGAGTCCCCATTAATAACATCCAGAAAGAAGTCAGCTGGGTTGTTGTGGGGCTCACAGGGATAACCTGGAACACAGATCACAATGCACCATCTACATTTATTTGAGATGGTAGATGGTGTCTTGTGTTGATTATAAGTTTCGTCATAGTCACCAATGTTGGCGAAGTAGTCCAGTGCGTTTGGCGCTGGTCCATGGTACACCATTTTACCACTAACCAGCAGAGTCAGAGTGTCAAACAGTCTGTAGATAGAGTATCGTGGTTGGTGGATGGACATAATTATGGTTCTTCCATGACTGGCCATTCTGAAAAGACAGAGTAAAAATATATTGTAATATATATATTTAAGCTTCCTTTTGATTGCAAAATTGCTTTTTTGTTGTTTTATACAATATAATATTTCCTTTCATTGTTTTGTGGATGATATACAAATCTATTTGCCAGTAAAATCTGATGACAAAGCCTCAATGCAGTCCTTTCCTTACTGCCTGAGAGATCTTAAATGTGGTTGCATCAGAATTTTCTCTGTCTTTATGAAAGTAAGACAGAAGTTATTGTGTTTGGTCGTCCAGGGGATTTAAGTGCTTGTGTACATGCTATTTGTACTTTAGGATCGTGTAGTTATTTATTTACCAAGTATCTAGGTGTGATCTTTGACAATGCTTTTAAATTTCAAAAACAGATTAATTGTGTTGTTAAAGCCATTTCCCCCCCAGCTTAGACTGTTTTGGCTAAAGTCAAGCAAAGATTTTGAAAGAGTAAGCCATACATTTATAACATCTCGGCTCGACCACTGTAATTCTTTATATGTTTGTCCAGAATGCAGCAGCTTGAGCAAATTACTCCAGTTTCAGCCTCACTCCACTGGCTTCCTGTCTGATTTGATTGTGAGGTTTTATTGCTTGTTTTTAAGATTTTAAAAGGGTTGGCACTTGTTCACACTCCTGTCAAAGCACTGAGGTTATCCAATCATATTTTCACGTCCTTGCCTATTCGCTGACTTTCAAACCAAGTTGAGTTTTGACATTTTGACATCTTCCACTGTCTTTGTCATGTATATTTGCTGTAATTCCTGAATTTGGAAAACACTTTGTCAACTGGGGTTGTTTTTAAATCCATTGTCAACCGCTTATCCTGCGTACAGGGTCGCAGGGGGCTGGAGCCAATCCAAGCTGACATCAGGCGAAAGGCGGGGTTCACCCTGGACAGGTCACCAGTCCATTGCAGGGCCACACATAGAGAAACAACCATTCACTCAAATTCAGACAACTTCAGAGACACCAATTAACCAAGCATGCATGTCTTTGGATCGTGGGAGGAAGCCGGAGCACCTGGAGAGAACCCATGCGGACACGGGGAGAAAATGCAAACTCCACACAGAAAGACGGGGACAACCAGGGTTTGAACCCATGACATTCTTGCTATGAGGCAACAGTGCTAACCACTGCACCACTGCACCATTAGGTTGTCTCTAAATGTGCTATATAAATAAATTTGAACTTCAACTTCAACTTGGAAAGCAAATGTGTTACAACAAAATGACATTAATCACATTTTTTTTAAATTCAAGACTATTTCCTTATAATGAAGTGCATCATAAATCCCGTGGCACATAAGTTTGATGGTAATAATAAACAATATATCACAGATTGAATAAGCAAACAGTGAAGAGTGTGGCATACTTCAAATATATATAATTAAACAGTTCCATGTCTTCATTACATTGTTTGATCAATACACCAATAATAGTAGACTAATGTGTATTTTGTTTTAATTTGGTAATGGTTTAAGTCCAAAGAGGGAGCATTTTATTTAATAAAATATAAATGATGCTAAATGAAATAAAGCAATTTTCATTGCCAAAGGTGCTAAATCAAGGTTAATCAAAATGGTCAAAGAGAACAGGCCTAAAATTTGCTCTAAATAACCATTTTTTAGCCTAAAATATGTATACAAAACCCAAAATCCATTTCTCTGTAAGACTGCAAAGAACTGTTTTTGCAATGAGCACTGTAGACTGGGACCAAATGCAGTTGACGTAATAAAGTGACATTCACATATAATAATTGACTGTTTCAGTGTTAAATTACTTTGGGGCTGTGACAAAGCTAAAGACTCAACTCTGAATCTAATCCATCAGAGGAATGGCATAGAAAACTCTTTATTACCTTTTTAGCAACAGCAGGACAGAGTTAGCAGTGCTAGCGTCCAGTCCTGTGGTCGGTTCATCCAGGAAGAGAACTGAGGGATCAATGATCAGCTCCATACCGATGTTTGTCCTCTTTCTCTCTCCTCCAGAGATTCCCCGTGTCATCTGCGTGCCCACCTGAGGACACCCACATAAGATCAACAGGGATCAATCAATCTGCCCTGACTCTCACCTGATGTCTTGAAGCTTGAGGCAAACCCTTGGGTTAGATAAGTTATTATGTCACGTGTTATGTCGTGTGTATTTGTACCTTGGAGTCCGCCACCTTGGTGAGACCCAGTTCTTTAATGAGGCGATTGACTCGAGCCTCCTTCTCTCTCTGAGGCACAGAGCTAGGCAGCCGCAGAGCTGCAGAAAAACGCAGATTCTCCCTCACAGTCAGGGTGCCCATGACCACGTCGTCCTAGGAAGGGAGAGGTCAAAGATCACAGAAGGGAAGATCATTTGTTTTGTAGTTTTCTCATTCTACTCGGCTGTGTTTTTGGAAGGCAGAGAATGGTTAATCTAATAAATTTAGTAACTAGCAAACTCTGTATTTAAAGTTGCTATAATCAATTTGTTTTACAATAACAAGGAATCAATCACCCAACTCTGCAGTTCTCATCAGCTTTACAGATTTTTTTAGCATCTTTCAGCTTATTTATTTGGTTTTACTGGGCAGAAATTTACTGTTTTTTATTTACTTTCACTGCTCTCATCAGCGTTCCAGCCACAGCATGTTGCAGTGAAAAAGCTCTAAGAGCTGACTGTACACAACCTGCTTAGCACCAAACAGCAGAGAGACACAGTTAACAACTAGCTGGTGAACACTGTGGAGCATTGAAGCTGAAGCTGAAGAGCCAAATATTTGTCATGGGAGTTACTAGAAATCAAACCAGAGAGTGAAAATCAGACTTTCTTTCTTAAAGTGGACACAAAAATAACTCAAAATGAAAGCTAATGTTGCTCCATGTCTGCTGGGTGTGTAATTAAGCAACTGTTTCATAACAAGTTATGTATATTATATTATAAAATAATATATATTACATTACTACAACTTAAATGATCATGATGAGTCAGTTTACAGCTTGTTTCCATTGGCCTCCAAGGGACCAAAAAAACATTCAAATTCACCTGAACCACATAGCCAGAGAGGCACTTGAAGTTTGGAGGCTGTGGTGCTCTGTCAATTAGGACTTCTCCTGAGAGACCTGAAGGATCCTTCCTTGCAGCCAGGATATCCAAGAATCTTTGAGAAAAACAAACAAACAAACAATACTTAAATATATCTACAACTAATGCAGGTGGCTATTTTGATTTTTTTCTTGGAGATCAGTGTGATACTCACGTAGATTTTCCACTTCCAGTAGGTCCAAGAATAGCATTGAGCCCGGGTCTCATGATCCCACTGCAAGATAATAACACACAACTCTCTGTAACCAATTTAACATTATTATATTAATAGCAATATTATATTAAAGGCAAATATGGGGACACGTTTAAATAATCTGCATTCATTCCTAAGGTGTATAAGATTTTTCACCTCACTGTATCAGCTTTACAATACAAATGTGAGGAGTGTGACACAAAGTGGATTAATGTGATTCTTGGACACTAGGAAGAACTTGAATCACTTTATCTAAATTCATTTTCTGACCTCATGCTAAATAAAATAATCATGAAAGTAGGTTGTTACAGATATCATAAACATTTCTTGAAAGCTGCACACACACACACACAAACACACACACACACACACACACACACACAAAGTGTTTGCTGTGGTGTAAAATGTTTTAACGCACATCCTTTGACCGCAAACAGAACAGTTAGACAAAAGCACCAGAAAGAGTCAGTGATTTACACCGGAATTAAAAGAGTGAATAAAAGCCTGGCGATGGGTCACGTGATTGTGTTTAATTCGTTTCCCTGGCAGACTGCACTTTAGTGCATCAGAGAGATTATATGCAAGAAACCATGGTTAATATCATATAATTAACACTGAGGCAGGAAAATGCCCAAAAACTTGTGTGAAATTATTCATTCTACCATGGGAAATGGCATCTGTATTTAATACTATCGGGAAGAAACCAATGTAAGAGTATATTCTTATTGTCCTGCTTTAAATGAGCCTTAGCAAATGTACATGAAGATCCACTGCACTTTTACTGTAACAGAATTTACTGTAAACAGAATTATGGCAATGCAACTTTATATTGAGCCGAAAATCATGTTTCTGAATGTCGACAAACCAAATATCACCAGATTTGTAAATTTTTTTGTCAAATTTTCTCCAAAAAAGCTTGTAATCTGCAGTGTATCTGAAGCACATAAAGAGACAGACGACAAAGAGAAAGATGGACAAACAGGTATAAAAAAAGAGTACAATTTTTCCAACTGACTTGAGGTCAACCAGTATTTCCTTTGTACTGGTTTTCCTTTTGAAGCCGCTTTTCAGCTGCACTTTGTACTGGATGTTGTGGAAGCTCACGGTAGAGCCACACGGCCGGTTGTTCTGGTCCACGGCCGTGACGACCTTTGACCTGGCCATCCCGTTGGTGCCAATATCTTCTATCATTGCAATGTTGATGTGACCGGCTTTCTCCATCATCTTCTGCAGCATATACAATGTCAAATGGCAGTGTTCAGAGAGAAATCTTATGGATCTTATGGATTTGTTACGTACTGGTGTGATGCCAAACAATGCAGACATATATAAAGAACGGATTTCAGGGTTTCCCACACTGAAACAAAGACCACTAAAATTTAATGTCACATACTGTATGTGTGTACTAAAGATATTTATTAATGTTCATTATGGTAATAATAAATAATTTCCAAAAAATGTATCTCAAAATTAATAATACACATTGAATCTTTCCTTCTTGCTGCTGTCAGACTCTACTCTATAACTCCTAATTCCAGTAGCCTGTATGGACAAAACACACACACACCAGGACTGATAATCCGTGCAATACAGTATATACAGCTATTTACTATTTATTATCCATCCATCCATCGTCAACTGCTTATCCTGTGCACAGGGTCATGGGATACTATTTATTATCTCGATTTTTATTTTTTCATTGTTTTGTTTATCTTTAGAGTGTATTTTGTAGTTTTGCACTATGCCCTGCTGCTGCTGTAACATTGGGAATTTCCCGATTGCGGGATTAAGAAAGGATTTTTCAATAGAATTTTTTTGATAACAGACTGCAATTTATTTTATTGAAATAATATATCCAAATGTTGTCAATAACATCAGAAAAATACCGTCTATTAACTTGATTTGAGAAAATGTTTATGCTCCAGGAATTTGTCGATTAATGTACAATAAACTCTCCAAAGAAGGACAGACCAGTAAAGAAAGAGCTCCCCATCATCGCGAGAAAACACACATAAACGACGTTTAACACATTTATTAACATATATTTTCACCTATATGTTCTGTGAGGAACCCTATGGTTTGAGGTTGTAGATTTAAATAGACTTCCAAATAGACTTCATATATACATAAATAAATAACTACAATAAATAAACTGAAAAACTAAAATTTCTTAGACATTTTACCTACTTCATTATTTAGAATTTAAAGTACTTGGAAGACATGGCTCTAATTCATTAGGACAATGTAGTGGACTGGTATTTTTAGTCTCCTTAATAAGTATAAATGTATTCATTTTCATGCAACCTACATCATTGTCACTAGGGCATATGCTGCTGCATCTCGGACTATCGACTTCATGTGTTGAATATTTGTTGTTTTAGCAACTTGTTGCTAAGGGCAAGTTTCAGCTTTGGTAGTACTTTTTAATATGTAGGTCCTCAGTGCCAGAATGTTAGATTTTAACATTATGTGGCATATGAACTCTTAAATAATGTATATATAATACACAGTATATATTTGAAAGTTGCTTTAAGGTGGTTTCTTTCAGTTGTTTTTCTGTAACTTTTACACTGAAAAGAAGCTTTAGGTACTTTTGAAGACAAAAAGTAACCTTTTCCATGAAATACATTCACACACTGGACACATGACTTCAGTATTGTAAAATCTTGGCTACAGCAATGATTTTCACACAGCTTCATTTATTATACATAATTGTGCATTTATAGGACTAAAAGGGCTTAAAAGATATCGCTAAATCAGGTGGAAAGGCTAAGTCCCGTAATTTATTTTAAGGAAATTTTTCTTCCCGTTCCATCCTCAAATAAGACAAACCAAGTATAAAAAAACAAGTCACGTGTTGCTGGGGGAAAAAAAGATTTAGTTTCTAAATAATGAAAAGTTTTGCTGTGACTTACCGAGCTGTGAGACTGTCAGAAGGCTGCTTGTAAGGAGTCGTGCCGCAGCCTTCAGGAGCGCTGCTGCTGCAGACTGACAGAGCAGACAGACTGTGCTGGCTGACTAACATCAGCTCATGACACCAGGGACAGGTGTCCAGCCACACACTCAACTGGGATCCCACCAAGCTGTTTAACCCTTTATTTATCACTCAAAAAGACACGAATGTTTTCACACCTGAAACATTCATTTTTATTAATTTCAGTAGGAAAATCTATTAGCAGACTGTGATAGTTGCTAATGTTGCACTATTCATCACAGGGAAACATAACTGTTTTATCTGAGTTACATAATAATATCATGGTAGAGCAGAGAAGACCTTTAAAATCAATTTGAACATAGACCACAACGTGCAAAAAAAATACAAGGTACATGGTTGTTTATTTGTCGTTATACAGCACAATAACGAAACGAAATTTGTAGTTCCTTCTGCTACACACACAATACAATATAAAAAAATGTATTTAAAGTAGCCCACACAAGTTAAGGATGTTTCAGAGGTTGGCTAAATTATTTTCAAGTTTTCTCCTATATGAAAATTAATGGCTGTCCGGTTAAAAAAACACATCCAATCTCTCAAACACAGCACAGCAGTGGAAATCTCTGAAAAGGCCTTCTGCGCTTGTCACTGGGTTCAACCCACCTTTTACACTGTGTTCAGCCATTCTGCGCCCAGAGGCTCAAAGCTTTGATCAAGGCTCCAAATAAAAAGGCAAACAGCTCAGAAACTCAGAAAAGATATGTTGCCATGGCCTAAGTTTTTTTTGCCTCAGCATCTGTTGCATATCTTTAGTATAGCATCATCAAGCTAGCTGCCTAATTAGCAGGAGGCAACTTTGCATTGAAGCTATGGATATATCACTGACTGTAATCTCACCATGGTCCACTCAGTACTCTTTAGCATCACTGCTCCTCCACCTCGCAGTCTACTGATCTAATATTATTATTGTTTGCTATGAACATTGTTTTTATAATATGCTAGTATGCCAGTGCCCCGGGCCTCGAAGTGCATTGGTACCTCCCCTTTCAGTCCTTCCAATTTGAGGGCCGCTAGTCCCCTGGGGCTTTAAGCATGGTCTGACTAGTGTTGCGTTGTTCAAAGAACGTTTCGTTCATTTGACCTACTCTTGTATATGACTCGGGAGGAACGGGTAGTCCATCCATCCATCCATCCATCCATCCATCGTCAGCCGCTTATCCTGCTTGCAGGGTCGCGGGGGGGCTGGAGCCTATCCCAGCCGGCATAGGGCGAAAGGCGGGGTGCACCCTGGACAGGTCGCCAGTCCATCGCAGGGCCACACATAGACGGACAACCACGCACACTCACATTGGAACGGGTAGTCTGAGGGAGTAATTTATTCTATTTCATATATGCGGCATGAATAGTCTTGGACTCTTGTGTTCACTCATCCTAAGGCACCTGCATGGGCTCGGTCAGCACAGGAAACAGAAATAATGAGTTCACGACTCTCAACAGTGAATCTCTGGATTTTAGTTGTTCATTTGTCACGTGACAGCTCGGCTACTGTGGACCAGACATGAACTATTTGTTCACCTCTGGGTCCTCGGAGTCTTTCGCTCATTTAGCTGCCTGACCTTCTCCCAGGACTGGAGGCAAGCCGGTTGTCCGGTAAGCATAACATTATTAAGTGCAGTGATGTTGCTATAGTTTTAACACAGCCATACCGTAACTTCTGTTAGTCCTTGTAGTGTTTACAGCTAACAGTTTATGAGAGTTGATCTGGGCTCCAGTTCAGTGCCCTGACAGGGTTCTACCAGGAGCCGAATTGCCTCAGAGGTAGTCTCCTCTTCAAAACAAAAGGACCCGGTTATTAGAACATTGAGCGTACCAACATTAGCGTTAGCCTTGTGGTGTGTTTACAGCTAATAGCTGATCTGGGTCTGCCAGAGAGCGCATCGTAACTTTTACTTTTTATTTATCAACAGAGCTGTGCTGTTGTTCCAGAGCTCTTGTCTGGTGAACAACCTGGCAGTGTTTGAGAGCGATGTGCTCATGTTTGTTTCTCTCTGTCTGCAGAATCCGGACCTGTTGTGGCCCATTCTACATCCAGACCTGCCAAACTGCTGCGTTTATATTATGTGTTTATTTCTTTGTTCCTCTCTCTGTGCTGGAGTTCTTTTAAGAACTTGATGGCTTTATCCAGATTATTATTAATTTTGTTAATTTTTAATAAGAGTGTGTTTTATTCATCTAGTGTGTCTTATTACTTCAGTATATTCCCTTCCAATCTGATGTTAATATATGGATTTTACTCATACATAAGGATGTTAGCCTACTGTCTGAATGAGCACCTTAGAGATATAATTATAGTAATTATAATTATATATACTTATATATGGCTGTGGTTTTTACATGGTTTGAATTTGGTTGTGGCCCTGTGAGGCTTTATGGAACGATAATAGAGAAAGATCAAGAGGTGAATTTGTGCATTATACTTTGTCAATTAAAGCAAACCAGGCAGCCTTCCCTGTTTGAGAACTGTTTTGTTCCATCACCCACCAGAGGGCTGCAGTGCCGCAATAACCAGCTTAGTTCAAATCAGTCTATGGTTCAAATGAATGAAATGACTCAAAACAAGATTAGTTCATTTTAATGAACGGGATTTGAAAATTCAAGTTTATCAAAAGAGTCACTTTTTCCCCATCTTACTACAAGGGCCCCTCAGCTCCTTTGTGCTTAAAGACTTTTTTCATCTTTTTCTAAAACAACAGCCTTTTTAAAGGCTAACTTTTTTTTCTCCAAATGATGGTACACAGGATAGAAATATGGATCGCTTTAGCTGGTGAATTAATGTGGCAAGCCATGGATAACATTAAAACTGTAGTAGTAAAGCTTACATTATCTAACTTGAATCAACAAAAGCACAAAATCACAATATATTTCACATGCTTTGTTGTAATGAATACTTTTATATTTCAATACGCTACGGCTAGCGAAAGCTAGCATTCACACACACGCGCTAACGTTAGCCGTGTAGCTTTTAATTCTATAGCTGCTGTTTTTAAACCTGAAACAAACATGCAATCAGACCCATGCGA
>JAPMOB010229550.1:12089-24594 GCA_029875015.1 Lepomis gibbosus | reverse complement strand
GTTTAGATGACCACCCAAAAGCCCTCTTGGTTTCCGCTTCGGATCCCAAACGACCTTTGCATGATTAACAGTTTGAAAAGGCAGACGGCAGACAATGGTGACAGATAATACCAGAACTGTAAGGAACATTTCTTTCACTTGTAATCCCTTTGGTGACTATTTATAGCTAGGAAACAGGATGCATAGATCACGGGGGAGGTACTGCTTCTTATCTGCAGTATTTTAACATATGCTGTAGCTTTTACATTTCATTTGAAGCTGCAGCTCCTTTATTTGTATACTCTAGGACTGGTGGTTAAGATTTAGAAAAAGTAAACAACTAAAAAAATACTAAATATAATTTCATGCTACAGATTTATTTTCCCCCCCTAATCCCTTTAACCTTCTGGCGACCCATCAGATTTATCTTTGGACCCGTTTGAGGTTGCTGACCCCGAGGTTACCACTGTCGTAAGAAAACAGAATTGTTTGAGGAGTTTCTTTTACTTTTAGGAGACAAATGTATACATTGATCTTCATTGTTACCCCCCAGGAACAGTTAAATCACCTGTGTGAGGTGCAATCGCTGCAATGCTAATTATGTTACAGGGTAATGTAAACATTATATAATTTACTCTACATATATTATCAAAGTATGCACAACCAGATCTGTCCAGAAATATTTGCACCAACTGTAGAGTTTAGTAAATTCCATAGATACTTAACGTCGATTGTCACAATTCGCAGCACACCTCTTCCTTTCAGAATGCAAGCACAAGCACCGTCTTTATTAGCTAGCAAACCCTAACAATGTATGGCATTTTTGGTACAGGTAAATAAAAAGATGGACATAAAATTGATGCAACAAGCTGAACACCAACTTATTAACAAATGGTTTCCTATTTAGTGACACACAAACATTATCTAGAATCGTAGGTCTTGGTCACAGATTTAGCTCTGTTTTGATATTCACCAGTTCTTGAGAGAAAGATCTGACTCCAATATGTTAAGCTTAGCTGCTGGATTTATCAGAGCTTTTGTTCAAAACAGCTGCCTGCTGCTGCTTGGAAGCGAGGTTGATGAGAGCGGTGTGAATGAACCGGTAAAGTTGTGGGCCATAGATGCTAAAATGTTCTGTAGAGCTGAGAGGAACTGTAGAGTCAGGTGATCATTCTCTGCAGGTGAGCTCATTTAATCCATTGTTAATATGAAAATATTGATTAGAGCAGCTATTAAATTGCTGCGCAAGTATTGACAACAGGGAAGAGGACCCATGTAGACATTAATGCAAAGTTCAATTAAAGCTGCAATACTAAAAGCAAGGGTCAAAAAAGAAGCTTGCAGCTTGGTATTTATAATAAGGAGTTATGAGCAGATGGGTGTGGAGGTTAGCAGACTGGTAAAGGGTGGGAAAGTCTGAGGGCATCTGGTGGAGAGATGGGGAATCATATAAATATTATTGGAGAGGAGGCAGAAAGAGGAGACACATCTTGAAACCTGAACATATACAACAAAATATGGCTGCACGGATAGATATCACTGCACCTAAAAACAGGATTTTTTTGTAAATTGGATGAACCAATCCTTTAAGAGATTAAAATATGACTTCAAAATAGACCATTTCCGCTTCATCAAAAAGTGTTAATTTGTCATTTAATTTTCAGCAGCTTAATATTAGAGACAACAGTTGTACTCTGTCCAGAAAAATAAAGCCTGTTTCATATTAGACACTATAATTGATGGAATGTAACTGAGGGGTGGTCTGGTCTTTTTTAGAGAAAAAAAAAACTTGCTTTGGGCTTACTGCTCAAAACGTTGCAAATTTGCCACACCACAAAACCTATTTGTCCGTGTTGTCTCAACTTGGCTGTATGCCTGAACACATTTGAGAACCCCATTTGGAGATGTTTTCTGCACTAAAATAGTACAATGCAATGCTTAAAAAAAAAATCCTATTTAGTGGGAGTTTGTCTTTGTGAGCGTGGCGTCATGCTAAAAACCCTATTTTCGCAGGGAACGGCCACCCTATCACAAACTCTGCAGGGGAGCCACATTAGAGATAATGTCATCCACAGTTTAGCCCTCCACTCCTCATTCCTCCATCTCTCCCCTAATGAACTCCCACTGAATTACCACTTCACCAGCGCCCTGCCTTTTTATGATTCTATTTGTTTATCTATCTCTGATTTCCTCTCTCGTCTTCCTCCGAGCCCAGGCACGCATCAGCTCTTTAATTTTATTGGCCACCATTAGCGGGCGGCGAGTCGAGGCGTTTGGCTTGTCATATAAACCTCCGCCCCGGTTGGTGAGATTAGCAGATTAGGGTGCTCATCAGTCAGGGAGGGACCCACGCCGTGGCAGGCCGTGGCCAAATCACACAAACATCTCTGGAAGGCATTGTGCCGTAATTGAATGCACAATAATTTCCCCCTATTAATACTTCAGTCATATTGATGCTTTACACATGAAATGTCCACATTATGTGTTGCTTTTTTTCAGTTAATTTCTTCACTCATCAACAGTAAATTTAATAGGAAGAGTAAAAGGGAGTGAGTGCAGAAAGAAAACAATTCTCATTTTTCATTCATCTATTCTAAGTAGATATCACAACTGATTCTAGCTGTTCCTATGATGGCCACCACACCTGCCGAGGTTCACATATGCTGAGTAATAACTGCCCAACAGTCATCACTGGTTAATGTTGCTTGTTTTTTTCTCTTTTTTGTAAAAAAAAAAATGCTTTTTGTATTTGCAATGCTACATCAAGAGGATATAATTCACTCTCCTCTTCTTTGTGATCATCTCTTTTATTGGTTCATGAACATTCAACAGCTGCAGCAAAAGGAAAACATCAGCAATGCAGGCGTAACAGATAACAAACACATATAAATATGTCTGTATACAGTTTGTCGCCGACTTTTATTCAGACTACTGTACACATGCCAGCCTTCACCTTTAAAACTACCGCTCATTAATAATCTCACCAAGTAAAAAGCAGTGGAGCATTATTTTTTCAACTGACCACCTCTGAAATTTCTACCATAAACAGGCCACATGCCAAGAGCAGTTTTTCTGCCATATACTTCCTGGAAGGAAGCCAGCTGAAACAGTCTGGTTGTGAAAACTGCAGTGCACCCTGGGGATTTTGGTGGGCCTTACAAGTAAGTGCTAAAGAATGCTCAATCAAAAAAATATATCACCACTCAAAATGGGCTCTACTAAATAGTTGAGACAACCATTAAATAATCTTTAAAAAATCACAATATTTAATATGAAAACAACTTAATGATGAAGATTTGGGATGGACAGTTTTAGATATATTTATTAATATTCTTATTATTCTATACTTTTTTTTCATGAAAATTTTTCCCTAAAATATTGTGACTTAACATTTTTGCTAACATAGTAGCATTTAATACTCCATGGCATAAATCAATGCAGAGGTGAGAAAAAGTTCAATCTAAATTTGCATCACCATTTAATGAGAACAAAGCCAGAGAAAAACGAAACAAGTTCATCAACAAAAGGTTGAGGCCTCACAATTCTCACAAAACCTGGTAAATCTTTTTGTTTTTCTTTTGTTATTTACCATACAATTTTTCCCATGATGCTTACCGTAACTGAGTGGATAATAACTTTGTCTAACACGTTAAGCATCTGCGGATCTGAGTGTGCAGCAGGCTCCTCTCTGTTTTTCTCTGCTCCGTGGCAAACTTCGTTATTGTGTTCAGTTATCTACAGTCTCCATGCTTTAACATGTTCATAAACACAAATACCAGAGTGAACTGAACTCTCACAGTTGCCACTCATGCTTGATCCTGTAAATGTTGCCATGGTTTTGCAGCCTAGCGACCTGTGTCTGTGCGTGTGAATGATTTACACACACTTACCTTTAATTCTTTCCCTTCAGCAGCCTGCAAACACTCAGGGATAAGTGCTTGACGTGCTGGCAAACAATAGACATATTAACTCTTGCAGTGACTGCTGGTGGGAGTGTTGCTGTGGGGTTTTTTTGTAGGCACTGTAAGCATGTGTGTACAGATACAAATATAAAAGGAGAAATAGGTGAGGGCATAGTTGAGGCTAAAAAAGTGATAAACGGGTAAAACATGACAAAGGCTGTATCACTATTTTCTTTTATGTTTCACTTTACTTTTTTTTTATTAAGAGCTATTATTCTCAGCAGGTGGTGAAGATCCAAACCGAGCTAAAAGGGGTGATTATTGTGCTTATATGTGTCAGGTTGCGAGAAACGCAACTCCAAATGAATGCTAATGTTTCTTCATGCCTGGTGGATTTTTAAATAGGCAACTGCTTGCTAATATGTTGTCCATATAAACTTGATTTGGTCATGATATGTCAAATCCGTTTTCGCCTTGTTCTGCTGCCCCCAAACTGGCCAAAAAAAGATATTAGTTATTATTCTAAATCTGTAAAGTATAAATAACTGTAAATAATACTGGAATCATAATTTAAAAACTGTTTTAATAATTTTATCTTAAAAGCAGCTATAAAATCATTTTGATGGTACACGGACTTGTAAAAGGGTCAACGGCATCTCTGCCACTGCGCTATGTAACATATCGGGCAGGACATTTGTTGTCAGGGGTGGTGAGGTAGGTTGGTGGACCCAAATGCAGGACACAAGGCAAAAGAGGTACAGTCCAAAAAATGGCAAAACAAAAGGCGAGCCCACTTACGGGCAGAGTGGCTGACACAGAGTAAACTAGACACCAGACATGACTGAAACCCAAAACACAGACTAACTACATAACAGATACTGGACACAAGGCAATAGACAGGACAGAACCCAAAACACTATAGGACAGATACTGTACAGATCAAAACAACAACACTGAAGAACACTGGTGGAAGCTAAGAATAGAAAAGAGGGTGACCAAGCAAGAGGCTCCAGCACTTTGGCGAAAGCTTTGTGAAATAAAAGACTGGCATTCTTTCTGTGTACACAGTTGGACTAATAAGTAAGATTGATATGTCTTGTGGTGTTAAACTTACTTAATGTTTGGCTGATTTAGCAAAGTCAAAGTTATTATTGAATTGCACTCTTAAATGGTAGAACAGCCAAATTGCACCAAAAATAAATCTTACATAATGTTGCTCTAATAAAGACAAACAAAATAAGAGCAAACATGATATGAGCTGCTGATGACCTGAGCAGCAGATACCTACAGCTTTTGTTAAATTTATAAGGAAAGGCAGAGTACAAACATTTGGATGCAAATGGATAATCTCTACTTCTGCTACAACAGTGTGTACAGTGCAGTACAGTGCGTATGCATTACAGTTATATCACTTCACACTCAAAGATTACCAGTGGAAAGTGGCGAAAAAACTAGAGGCGGGGTAAAAGTAAAATGGCATAAAAGACAATGGATATTCTAATGTAAATTTTCTAATATAGGTATATGTGTGTCTGATTTTTCTTAGTCAGTGTGCCCCTGTATTATTTATATGATTTATCAGTGTTCATTTATGTATTTGCATGCATGTGTTTGACCGTGTTTGTGTGCCTCCACTTGTGATGTTTGTGTGTGTGTGGCACATGTGTGCACGGTCCTGCTCAGGAAAGCGCACCGCCCTGCGGATGACACTCAGAATGCATTATAACCATTAATGAAAAAGTTAATGGGGCATTTTCTTACATATCAATTTACATTTGGACTATTTGGGTGCACAAATGATGTCTGGGTGGTCGTGGCCAACGCCACTCGGCACTGAAAAAGAGAGGTCTAATGTGTTTTTGTGGACATCAAATGTTGTGAATAATGACGCGTCCACTGAATGCAAATCAGATGACACTTGATAGGCCATGATCAACAGTGCCTGCATGGAAACTTTCACCCACAGACACAATGAAAGAGAAGGGAAACAGAGAGCTGCTATCAGCAGGACAAAACATTTCCTGCTGTATTACACCTTTCAGATATGATGCAAAAATATTTAGCTACAGAAATCCTATATCATAAACCAGAGGTAGAACATTTACAAATCACACACACACACACACACACACACACATGTTCACTCCTCCTGAGTTTTATGTAAGAAAGAGCATCGCATAATGCTCTCTAATGCATGGCGCAGTGGTGTATTCAAGGATATTAATGTCATAATTTATCTGTGTGAGAATAGTGTGTAGTGCTGCCATGTTGTCACTCTTGGTCCCCAGAAGGTCTCCAGCAGTGGACTAAGCCTTGAGGGGTGAGAAATTCAGTTTGGGAGACATTTGCCTGAGTCATGGAGACAGAATTGTACTTGCTTATGCACTAGGGAGAGTAAGGTTGACAGATTTGTAAGGTACACCCGCATAAAAATTCAGGATGCAAGTGCCCCAATTAAAAAAGTATGTGCCGGATGCAATTCGGCATGAAATCACAATGCATTAAAATCAGATTAATTTAACAGACGATGTACATTTTTGCACAATGTGAGAATGTGGTCAGGGGATCTTCTTTTGGGTGGCATTCTAGGGTAAAAGCATGTTAGGTACCCTGATTGATCTTGTGGTGAGTGTTTTACATTACTACCTAAGGGTTCAAACTTTGTACGCTACCACTTGTCAAATCCCCAAGTCTGATGTTGGGGCTATCCCCCTGGATCTATACCTCATACCATCTGCTCCACTGAACGTGCTGAACACATTCCCTGTACTCTCAGACTCTGGATGACACACTCTGCCAGGCATTACAAACATGTCAGTGAGGTTTTCTGATATTCTCAGATATGGAGGTCTATGCCAGTCAAATGGCGACGCCAATGTCCCTCAGAAGATGGCCATGAGATTTAAGGGCTGAATCAATTAATGTCATGTTGTCATGATCCTCAGGGTTGGCAGTCTTTGTAATAGCTGACAAAAATAGCTAAAGCATTAACTGAGTGAGCCATCCTTGTGGCCGCAACACAGCAGGGAGTCTGTCTTGTGACCTTCCTTAACTGGGCATCAGGGATTGTACATTTCCCTCACATTTTCGTTTCAACTTGTGGCATATTTGCCAGTCACCAATCTTGGTGCCTTGTCAGTTTGTGACATTCTGCATTAAATTGTCATTGAGTGGCAGGGCTGTTCAATGCTTTTCTAAGCATCTGCAAATAATCTACAATTGCTATAACAGAAAATGAGGGGTGGGACTGGGAAAGACCAGCCCAGCCCCCCTCTACTGGAGCTGAAGTCTCAGTCAGTACGCTCAGCCCTACAATTTAAGCTGTTTCAACATAATCATGATCAGTAGCTCAATCTCAGTTTCCACAGTGCTACCAAGACCTGACTCTACCACACACTCACTTTGGACTTAAGTCTGTCTTCCCTTAGTCCACTCACAGCCTAAAAATGAAATGGAACTACAATGGTGTTTCCGTTGTAATAATAACCAATCAAACAATAAATGGACTTCACTACTGAGGAAATGTAAAGTCAATGCTTTAATCATATATCCTAAATTGGATGTAAAAACTCATACTCGCTGTATGTGAACCAAGCAAGAAATTTTCGGTAGTTCTTTAATCCTGCATTCTATTGAACGACCAGCAGGGGGGCGACTCTTCTGGTTGCAAAAAGAAGTCCGGTTCCATTAGAAACAACAATAAAAGGACCCTACTTCTCACCTGATTTATTACCTCAGTAAACACTTTCCCAATGAGTTTATGGTCTCAATCACTAGAGTCTTCTTCAATACAACATGATGTTCATATAATAAATTAGACAGTCAATTCAACCAGCGGCGCTGGAAAAGCTTAGGAGTTGACTGTTCACTTTCTCTGGTGAGTACATTTAGTTTTAAGCCTGCTGTTTGCCAGATTAAGTTGGCAGCCCTGTTAAAATGGCAGTTAACGTGAATTACAGATGCACCTAGCTAAGCAAGCTAGCTAGCTCCACACACGGCCATTAGCTCCATATTTATTGATTTTAGTTCTGCTTTTAGCAATATTATACCAAAGAGACTGTGTGACAAACTCCTGGGGTTGAGTGTTAAGGGGTCCTTATGTAAGTGGATCCTTGACTTTTTAACAGATCTCAAGTGGTTAAAGTTGATAACTTCTTGTCAAAATCAATGTCCACCAGCAATTGCGCCCCCCAGGGGTGTGTTCTATCCCCGATTTTGTATTCATTTTATACCAATGTTTTTCTCACCATGATACAGTCAGGATTTTTAAATTTGCTGATGATACCATTGTGGTGGGCCTCATCACTAATGATGATGAATCAGCTTACAAACTTGTCCCTCAACATCTCCAAAACCAAAGAGATGGTTGTCGATTTCAGGAATAAAAATAGTAAGTTGCTCCAGCCCCTGGTCATCAAGGACAAAACTGTGGAGTGGGTGGAAAGTTTTAAGTTCCTTGGGACCATCATATCCTCCAGTCTTAAATGGGACACCAATGTCAGTCAGATTGTTAAAAAAGCTCACCAGCGACTCTTCTTTTTAAGACAACTCAGGAAATTTAAAGTGTCCCAGGCGGGTATGCTCCACTTCTACAGAGCAGTGATAGAGAGTATACTTATTTTCTCCATCACTGTATGGTGGGGTAACTGCTCAGCAGACGATAAATCGGCTTTGCTTTGCATATTTTATGCTATATGTTATGTATGATGATGTGTTGTCATTTTTGTGTCCAATATTGTCTTGTATTGTCCTGAATGAGCCAAATCACTAAAATGAATTCCAGGCGATTTGCGTCGTTTTGGCAAATGAAGACTTGAACTTGAACACAGTCTCGTCCAAATATGGTTCTCTCCTTTACCACTGGTTGCAAACCAACGTGTGACATCATGATGACTATGTCCACTTCTTATATACAGTCTATGGTGCGAACACACGAGAGAAGGTTGAAAAGAAAACTTGACCAAACAGAGAAACCACATGCAATCCTCAGGGACACAAAGCACCTACACTGCAGTGAAGGATTCTTTACAGTAGACTTCAAGAAAAACTTATTACACCTAACTTGGATGAGACGAGTAAAGCAAAGAGTAGGAGGCATGTTCAGCCAGATGCTATAATAGGCAGTAAGCCATGCCTAGTCACATGACTTTCTTGGCATATAGGCAGCAGGATGCATCATTCAAGGTGAAGTCCGTGGTGGAGCTCTGAGTGAGGTTGAAAAAGATCAAACCTTTACATTATAAATTAGATCATTTAAAACTCAGGACTGTCTGGCACTCAGATCTGTGTAGAATGAATTGAACCAGCAGCTGAGATAAGCCAGGAAAGTACTGATGGATATTTTAGAGGAACACTTCACATTTGAAAACACAATGGAACTCCATGAAGACCATCAAACTACCTAAGAAGACCATGGTCACTTCAGATGACCTGAAAATAACTAATTGATTTGAGACGCATGATTTTACTGCCCAGTGTATTTTGGAGGTGGACTTTTTTATACCCCACACTGAGAAAAGACCACATCCAGTTGAATATCTTTTTAAACATTTCTCTTTAAAGAAGTCAGTGGGACCTGACGAGATTACAGCTTTCTTTTTTAAAACTTTAAAAGAGTTAACACCAGCATGGTGCCCTATTTTTCAACATTCCACAGATATTCAAAAGGTTCCTGCTCTTTGGAAAAGCTTTTTCCTATTCCTTTTTGCTGTCCCTAAGAAAGCCCATCCAACTGGAAACAATGATTTTAGACCAATTCCTCTTACATCAATTGTGATAAAATGCCTTTCAAAGAGTGTAGTTTCTATGTTTAAAGAAGACGTGAAAAGCAAATTAGACCCATTACAGTTCACTTACAGACAGGGACGGAGTACAGATGATGCTATTACTGCCATTATGCACTTGGTTTTAAAACATCTTGAGGACAGTAGAGCTTATGCTCGGCTGCCTACATTGATTTTTGCTCTGCTTTCAACATTCTTCAGCCATACCTTTTAATTCAGAAACTTAGACATCTGGATGTCAACTCTACAGTGATCAAGTGGTATAACTCTTTTTTAACAAACAGAACTGAGCGGGTTAAGGTCAATAATAGTCTGTCTCAGTGAAAAACCCTCGGAGCTCCACAAGGCTGTGTCAGCTCACCTGTTCTTTTTACACTGTACACAAATGTGTACTCATACAGGCACTTACAGAACTATATTTTCAAATATTCTGATGCTGACTCATGTTTTGTTAAGTTTACTTTATAGGCATGATGGTACAAACGTGTATCATTTAGAAGTGTATTAGTTGATAAATCGAGATAAATCACCTAATTTATGCTTTGACATAACATCCATTGTCGGGAAAATTAAGTGTTAATACTTTCCCCCTTTTTCCCCCCTTTTTTAGGACATAATTTTTAAATTATAGGATACCAAGTATAAGTCCAGTCCAGGGTCATTAGTGTTAAAGTCAAGTCATCCGAAGGCATCAGATTCATTTCCACACCTCTGGTTAAACACAATCCAGTATCTCAGTATTTCTCCACCCGGAGAGGGCTTTAAAACTGATTTTAATGAATGTAAACTAAATGCAATAAAATGGTAATACTTTATAGGTCTGCAATTTCATAATGTGCTTTAGTTAGTTTTGCTAAGTTTCTAAGTCGTTGTTGATTTTCAGAGGGATTTCATGGATTTAACTGTGCCATTTAAATAAAACCTGCTGAAAATATTTAATTTTATTCAAGTTTGAAGAAAATGATTTAAAGGTATTTTTGTCACAACCCAAATTACGGACATATGTCGACATTAACCAAAGCTTTGGCCATGAATTATTGGTTGCATCTTGCATATCTATTCAAGTCAAATATCTTTAGTTGCACAGTTTTTTTTCCCCTCTGGCTGGCTGTTGAGGCTGGCATATTTGAAAATATTCAGGAGGACAGCAGAATGCGTGAGCTGTGTGATTTGAGAGAAGTGGAAAGTGTGTCCCATTTTCTTTTGTATTTTACTGACTCTTATGATTTAAGAATGTCAGTTTTACATGTAATGGCTCAAAAACCTGACAATCAAAGTTGGAATGGTTGTTTAATTTTGATGTGTTTAATGTTGCTAACTTTGTTTCAAAAGTCTGGAAAACCAGACAAGATGGAATATTTAATTGTTATGTATTCTGATTTGTCTTATGGACTTAGTTGTAGATATCAATGGCTGAAAGTCTGATTGTGAAAATTATTTATAATTTATACTTAAATTATTATTTGAAAATGTACACGCAGTGTTCTGGATGTAGTTTGTGGTGTCTTACAACAGATACAATTAAATACATTGCCGATGTCAGGGGATGGTACTTTGACTCATGGCCCCTAGAATGCAGACAAACAGAGAAAGAGAAAAGTGTGCGTCTGATAACGCTGCTGCTGTTTTTCAGCTTTCAGAGGTATGTAAGTTGACTTAATTGCCCACTGGCTTTGAGGAATGCCACCTATTTCGCTTCTCACATCTCTATTCTCGTCTTCATTACCTCATATTGCTACTTATTCCCCTAAAATGGGCATCGCACCTGATACTTTACATAAACAATTGCAAATGAAAAAGCCACCCTGCAGTTTCCCTTTTTCCTCCCACCGTTCTCCTCCCTTGCGCTCCTTCCAAGCTCACCTCTCCCTCATTATCCCATTCCTTCAGTTGCTGCCCCCTCCTCACCCGCCCACCCCCTACCATGTTACTGGCGAGTGGGTGAGAGCGATGGGCAATAACCCAGCGTGCCGTTTTTCGACTTAGCGCTACCTGCTATGCTAATATCATTAATCAATAGAGCCCAGATTGTCTTTGCTGCAATTCGAAGGATCTAAGGGTCCCAGCGGTGCACAGGTACCTTTTTTTTCTCCTCTTCCCTTCTTCTCGCTCTTTTTTCCTTCGCTGAAAAAAAAGCTCATTTGCGAAGGCCCCCAAGATGGCCGACTTAATGACGACCACAGAAGTTTTTCCAACAAATTTCATGGGGCATGATCCTAAGATAATAGCTTTTCAGCCCCAATGACAATCCAATTACCGTGCCAATCAAAGCCCACGGCATGCTGTCTAATTATGATCAAATCTGGCTGTCAGCTCAAATACTAAAACAGCAGCTTTAAGTCCAACAAATCACAGTTTAGTGACGGAGCCCAGTTTGTTCATCCATGATGGGGGGGAAAGTAGGGTTTAACTTCTGTTTGACAAAAAAGGAAAAACAGATTGTCTTGTTTTGTGAGAGTGCATTGATGTGATATTTGACACACCATACTCAATCATGAACCTGAATAACATTTTAATAGACTTCATTATTCATTCATTGCAGGGCATGTGAGGTAAAAAAGCTTTTTTTTTCAAACAGAAACGAAAAGACTGATATCTGTAAATTTACTTAGATCTATCTCTTTGCCACACACACATGCACAGACAGATGCATAACATGCAAAAATAGACACATGAGACCTTAACAGTCACTCACACTTGCTAACAAACAAAAAGGCGGCATCAATAACACAAATGATTAAACATTCATGGCCTTTTCAGTGGAACATCTGCTGTGTATGGGGCTCTAGCCTCGGGGACTGGGCGAATCAAGAGGATTTCAAGAAAGCAATAAGATGGGGG
>JAPMOB010229550.1:0-12050 GCA_029875015.1 Lepomis gibbosus | reverse complement strand
TTACACATACACACAAACACACACATGCACGGACACAAAATTGTATGCATGTGTGTGCAAACGCAGCCACACAAAGTAAATACAACACAGCATGGAGAGCAGCACAAACGAGCAGCCTTTACGGCACGTGCTGGAAAACACACTGATCTGAACAATAACCCGAACACACACAAGCACACGGTCCGGTAGATAGCATGGTTACCTTGAAGAAAGCTCATGCAGAGCCGAACCGCTCAGGAGACGTTTCGTTCAACTTCCAAATTATTAAAAAGCATTGCTTTTTATCTTTTAGTCATTTTAGACTCATATGACATTGGAATGCACAATAATATATCAAACGACTTATTGTAGCATATTAACCCTTTCATGCATGGTGTCCACATTTGTGGACACTTATTTTAGAAAGTTAATATATCATGATTATGTTGTCCAAGTCATTTGAGGACAGTGTCAGTTGATTGATAGCAACATTGCAACAGTGGTTACTCTCCTGTTTTCCAAATATTTATTGCTTGATGACCTCATCAATCCAAGATGGCTGACTGTGATGGCCATGCGCTATATGCCTCATGCATATATGTGAAAAACGTTTGTCAAAGGTGCACAAATTGTAGTGTGTACCTTAAAGTATTATTAACAAGTTTTTGTGTTACAAATTAAAATTTAGAGTAAAATATATTTATATACTAAAAACCAACCGTCCACATATGTGGACGTCATGCAGCATGGAGTCAGATTGCACTGTGTGTGATTTCTGTAACCTGCTAATATATCTATTCTGCTTTTTCAGAGATGTGCTGAATTGTATTATATTATAATGAAACAGATATTTAACAAACATATGAACATAAATAACAATGCAAAAGTGCATATTACAGCATTAAATGGCAACTTTTGTCGGCTTTGCAACCATACAGGGAATAAGAAGTATTTGTGCTTTCTTACTGTAAAGAAATCAGTTTTAAATAAAACTATGTAATCTGTTTCATGTTGGATGTTGATATGTTAAAACTGAGATGATTCAACATGAAGTTAGATAAGGATAAAAACATGCTACTGGGTTTCTGCATACATATAACTACAGTTATAAATACCGCTGAGAGTGTTTTTCCTCTATTTGTTCCTATAAAAATGGTTTTATTGTTAAACTATTGATCTTAAATAAATATAACATGATGTAAAAAAAAATAATATTCCATATTGTCAGGTGTGGCATTTTACTCCTTTGTTGCATGAATAATTATAAAAAATAAAACAGAATGTTAATGGATTTGTATTTTAGCCCAGTGCGAGTAATAAAAATAATCTTAAAGACATCCAGATCATTTTTGTAATAATTCATGGACACAAGGGTTTTAAGGATTCTTTAATGTTTGGTTTAACATAAGTAACATTTCAGTTAAAGAGTATGATTATTGTTTAGAAACAGACGTCTCGCTCAAGGAGAAGTCTCACCCTGAAATCTTGGGAGAGGTGAGATTCTGCAGGAAGATATCTTACTCAAAAATATTTATCTCTGTAGGGATCCTTTCCATAATGTTGTCACACTAAGACAACAATCGAACCTGTCAACTAGCAATTTCAGTCGACGTACATTTGACAGGCGCAATTACCCCCAAGGATTATGTTGCAGCCGCTGCACTCCATTTTGTGGCTGCCAGCTGGGGCGATCTACTGGACCAGCTCCAAAACTTTTTGTACCTAGTCATATAGACCCCAGAATTATTTGCAATGGTAAAAGAATATTCCTGAAAATATAACAGGTGGAGTTGGAGTGACCTCCAGTAAGTGTTTAAAGACTAACATCCCACATCAGCTCCTCACATCCTCTTTAACCCTTTGAAAGCAGAAGATTGTTTAATCATTAATCGTTTAATGAGCCGAGACGAGAGTCCAAACTGGCTTTGTAGAAAAAACATTACAAACTAATATCTAATTAATAATTAATATCTTTCACATTATTGTTCTGAACTTGAAATTATATCAAACATCTCATTTTTATTATACAGCGACCCAAAAGACACTGAGATCAAAAATCTCTATTATAAGAGAAACCTGGGCAAGAAACTCTTCTCACCTTCATTAGGCACATGCCAATAAAATATTTGTTCACTCATAATGAAGTCTTCCCTGGTTAAAATCGAATGACATGAGTGATGATTAAATCAGGTTCTTATGGAGGAAAGTGCAGGTTTGTGTTAGATGTGGTCATTTCATTGCAGCTACAAGCATCCACATATGGCTGCATAGCTGTTAAACTGTGCAACATGTTGGTTAGGTGTTCCAGAGTTGCAGGCAAATTATCTGATGTTTAGCATTACAAGGACTCCACACATGCTTCCTGATCAGGGTGAAACAATTAATAAACAATAAAAGTCTCTGTGTGTGTTTTTTTAAAAATGTTTTTGGGGTGCCGCTCAAACCCAGGCCACTGCGGTAAGTACTCGGCCTTGGGTGCACGCTCCAATGCACCCCTGGTCTGTGTGTGTGTTTTGATATCTATTTTTTAAAATTTTACTGATGAAAGGACACCTTAATCTAATGAGTATTAAAGCTCAGTAGTACTTAAAGACACCTGTGCCTGACCTTTTTCCAGCTTGCTTCACACCTTCTGTTTCCCTCTCTGTCCACAAGAATCAACAAGAGCTAGGGCTCGTGGTTAGACTGGAAGCTTGCCTCAACTCTTTACTCCTATTAGAGTGTAAACCCTGCTCACCCCAGCCTCACTTCGCTGTTCAGCTTTTAATTGCAAAAATAATGTCACGGATTACGTAACCTAGTATCCAGTCTAACCATGACCCCAACAAGCGATGATTCTCTCTCCTTTAAACCACATGTGGAATCAGTGCATTCTCATTAAATGTGTTCAAGCTTCACTGGTGCTCTGGAAATTGATTGTCAAATTTTATGCGCATTATGAGAGCATAAAAATAGCTGATATCAATATATTTAGAAGTACATGCCAGTATGTACTGTTTTGTAAGAATTACTATTGTTGTCTTATGTTAATAACATTTGACTATATTCCTCACGTTATTCCTAAAACATGCATAAACAAACTGAACAAACAAAAGTATGTTTTACTGATTTCTTCATTTAAACATAAATCTTTTGTAAACCTCTCCGGATTGATTTTAATGCTACTTAACACACGGGAAAATGCAACCAGGTGAACAAACTGAAACACACTGTAATACTAACTACTGGAGGATTACATTTAACTAAACAAAATCCTTTCAGTAGTGCTGCAGCAGTTCCAAAACAGCAAAAGCACCATTTTACATTTGAGTAAAAGTTATTTGAGCTTTTAAAATAGTAATTAAAAGAATATAATACGTTTTTTGTCCACATTCTCTGTTTTTGAAGGTGAACAGTGAATATTTTATATTAAACCATTATTTTTAATATATTAATATCACCCATCCAGTTGTCAAGTTTATCACTGCGAAATTTCTTTAGAGTAAAAAAGCCACCGAGATCTGAAAAGGAGGTTTCAAGGATCCAGCATGTCTCCCTTGTAATCCACTCTTCACACAAGTGAAGTCTATGAGGGTCATACTTTTGGCTGAAATACATGACTGAATATATATTTTTTAAATCACTTATCCAAAGGCAGAGGGACAGTACACTCCATTCCCAATTGACTGCATTGTAGTTGCGCTGCTATACATTTACAGCTTGCAAATGAGCAAGGTAGTTCTGTAAACACACACACACACACACAGAGTGCTAACCTTTTGTGAGTTAGAGGCACCTGCGCCACTGAAACAGTCCTTTGAATTATTTCAATTCATAAAGTTGCTCATGTCCAGATTTCATTAGCAGCACATTAGCTGCAGTTTTATGCTTTATGTTTATTACAAGCCTGACATGATCTATAAATAACAAGTTAAGCGCGTGCGGACACTGGGGACGGTAGTGGCTCTGTAATGCTAAAGGGATCTATCATTACAGCTGACAATTGCTAATAGCTAGCCCTGTGGGTCAATCACTACAAATTACAGCAGCTCAATTACATGCCATCATTTCTGGGCATCCAGCGTGTGAGGTGTATGGCAGGACACCCTGAGATAACCACAGAGAGAAGGTTTAAAAAAGAGGGTAAATGTTGGGGTGGGCATATTCTTACTCAGGTGTGTGATCAGTTCAAGTCACTGCTTGTCAAATGAATAAATAGCTGGAAAAGCAAGAAAGGAATTTGCATCTGAGTTTATACTTTAAAAGAGTGTCACTCCTTCCATTTGTGTTGTGCTGCTTCAGTTTGAGTCCACTAATGATAATACAGGTAGACATGGAGATTTCTACTAAACGCTCCGTTAAATCAAGAAGTTAAACCTGTTTACATCTATAGAAAAAAGTGATGTTATTGCTGTCTAAGGAAGAGTTGATCTGTTGTCTACAAGCTGCTTTTATCAGATTGCAGCCAGAGCATGATCCTGAACGCCTTGTGCTGAAGAAGTTTTAGAGAAGTTTTCAGATTCCAGAAGTGTCTTTTGACTCATGCATCTTAAACTGCTTCCATTTTGACAAAGCGTCCATCAACTGGGTGTAACAAATAAATAGATCACTAAGTAAAGACAGAGCTGTATCGTGAAGAGGAACTGGTGCTGCTGACAGGATAGCTGGTTCTGAAAAAAGATGCGACTGCTGAGGACTCTTGTTTGGTGTTAATGCCTAGTCACCCTAACCACTGCTGCACTAGTGGGCGTTTCTTGTCCAAGTGAATGAAAACTATAAAAAATACCCATTATAATTTCATTTTTGCAAAAGCAACACATCTTTTGTCACACTAATAACTAAAGGGTGGAACAGCATTGACAGGTTTCTTGCAACTTCCTGCAACACATCAGAATAAATGTCTCTTGACTGTCGGGAAAAAAAGAGAGATTTTAATACTGAGCATTTGTTTCATTTAGTTGATTGACAGTTTGATTAACATTAAAGTTTGGACACACCTTTGCCAGAATAATTCTGAAACTATTTTTAAAGCTGCAAAACACTCTATAGAAACAATAGGATTAAGCTGTTAATTTAGAGATGGAACTACAGTTTTTTGAATGGTGCAGAATTTAAAAAAAAATGTTTTAATAACTTTCACTACTCTTGATTTATCAATACAATTTTAATGAATAAAGAAAACTTTTGAAGTACGTCAATATGCAGTATAAACAAATTACTTTCCTCACTAACATTTTTTCAATACATATATTAAGACTCAATATTAGCTTAAATGTCTCATCGGATATTTTTACAATGTTCCCTGGGATGAAAGAATTGAAAGATAAACCACCAAATCCTTCTTTCTGCAGCATTTGGCTACTAGCTCATGGTAATTTTATGCCGTGCTTATAATAAATGATATGTATCATTACATTCTGATACCATAAAGCAGCAAAATGTCATGGATTGGGATTGTCACATAAATCACTCTTCTATATTTTGACACATGATGTGTATAATGTGCAGATTATGTGCTTTCCGTTTTAGCTTCTTCTGTTTCTCTGCCATCCGACAGAACAAACACCTTTAATAAAGTCACAATCACAAAGGGGAGAGGGCCAAATCCACTCCCACACACACACACAACGTCATTAAACACACAGCCACACGTGTGTACAGTCACCAGTGGTATTGTCAGTGAAGCCACATATAGAGTCAGCTTATGAACATGAGTAATCATTGGACACACAAACAGACACACAGTAACAAAAGCTTGCATTAATGTGATTAACGCTGTATGGCTGAAAATGTGGCCACGGATCAGCAGCTTCAAACACAGATTCACCTCTCTGACTCCTGCCAAAGACTTGCACTAAAAATGACTTTAATCAAAAACACCAGTGGAGTTTCAGTAAAGGATTTCTCAGCGGTTGAACCGCTGTGAAGGAATTAAAGTCTAAATAGCCAGAGTTGAAAAGAGTGAAAGTATGGCCTGACCTGCAAAAGGGTAACACCATTCAACATGCAAATAAAAGATTTATTCATTCACAACAAAGAGATTTAAAATCTTTAATGTCAGCAGGGTGGGTCTTTCCTTTCACCCTCTCTTACTGGTAAAAGCCAAAGTCTTATAAAATGTGCCCAGTTTTTTTAACACGTTTTTTCTGTGTTGGAAGTATTTTGCTGCCACAGAAAACATACTTTAAATCTGTTACTTCTCTAACACAGAACTGTATAAAGACAAAATAATCTGTTATGTGGCCAAGTGGCCAATCAATGGTGACATCACAAATGGTGTGGAAGCCAATCCTGGTGCAATGTGCACTTTATATAAGTGATGTAGAAACTAGAAGAAGCCAGTGCACATACAGTGAGAATGGACTATTCATAGATTCAGGGATGGAAACTTTTTCAGCCCTGAGTCATGTCTGCAGGTATTCCTTTTTTTTAGGATGATATACTAGATACTACAAAATACTGTACATTTTCCACACTTTTATTTATATTTTGTTATTTATTTTTGTATTATAGACTACTTTACATTCTATTTACCAACTTGCTCTTATTATTTCTATACCTTCATACTTCAATGTGAGTAACTGTGACTCAAGAATTTCCTCTGAGGGATCAATAAAATATTTCTGATTCTGATTCTGATTCTGTACGCCAACAACATTAACCAGTAAGGTACAACAGCCTGTATGTAGCCTGAGAGGTGAAACCCAGGACAAAAGAAAGGGCTCTGTGCACCACTTGCTTCTACTGGTTAAGCTTATTACCTTGAACCCACTCAATGTGAAGGAGATGTGTTTCATTGCGTGAGGCAAATGGTGGCCACACCAGATACTGACTTATTTTGTTCAGTGTTTATGTTTATATTACCCCAACTACGCCATGTACCCACAGGAGGTTTTCCTTTTATAAAATTAGCTTTTTACTTTGCTTTTTGGGATTACAACATTGAATCGTCTTCACTCGAGCTTCTCAGCAGTAAGCTTCCGTGTATTTCCGATTCCGCTGTTGTTGTTAGTGTCGGTTGGCACTAGCTGTGTTGAACTACAACTTCATAAAAAACAGTCAAAACTGGAAATTGCTTGGAGAAAAGAAAGCGTTCGTTGTACTGTGAATAGGTTAGCATAGCATAGTCCTGATCAATCCAAACTCCATTCGAAAAACAAACATTTTAAAAGTAGTCCTGCTGACTTACTGACAGACCTGACAAAGCATGAATTCATATGTTTAAAAAAATCGGCATCATATTGTAGTTATTTTGTCATCAGTTTGATCCGTTTATTGCAATTAAATCACAGCAAAGGGTTTACTTTTGGTTCATACAGCTGTCGTAATCACGGCTTGTGTTTATTCGCGTTATCGCGTTGTGTGTAACCATTTGAAAGTAGTCAGTAGTTGTCTTGTGCAGCCAGGTGACCGGTGACACGTAGTAGCACCCATGGAAAAGCCCATTGTCAATTTTAAACCATCAACTAAAACGCAACTTAAAGTATATTTGCCCGTATTTAATTAAAATAATACATTTTGTCATAAAGTAAAACCAGTTCTGCATTTAAATTTCTGTGAAAATATGTCATGAATGTTGTTGTAAAATGTCAAATGTAAATGTCAATGTAAACAAGCTCTGAAAGTCATCTTCTCTGCACAGAAGTTATTCTGGAAAACGTTAAAAGGAAATATACAACATTTACTGCCTTTGTTTAAGTGCGGCATTATGCACCTGGAACTGGACAGCAGACTTATTAATCTCAGAATGTGGATAGTTAATCACTAGAAGACATTTTATTTGGCAGAAAGACTGAAGAAACTGATTGAATTTTCCAACTTCTGACCTCCAACTTTACTGGAACGCAACATTATATCTATGCACACACAAATATTACTGTAAACTGATTCTTATTTGACTCAAGGTAAGATGGCAACTAGCTAATATAGTTTCACTAGCTCAGTGCTATCACTTGTGGAGGTTTAGTTTCATCAGTCTTTCTGCCCAAACGAAATGTATTCTAGTGATTAACTCTCCATATTCTCAGTGTTTACTGCAGCCTCTGCTATTCAAATTCTAACCCTTGGTGACTTTAGCAAAGTTAAACAATACTTTATTTGTTAGCATAGAAAACTATCGCTCCCACCAAGTTGTACATGTGCTAGAACGCATGAAATACGTCATTTTACCTTGAAGTAAAGTTATATTCCAGCACTGGATTTTAGCAATTAGTTAAAATGTTTACATATGCCAATGTTGTTTTCAATGAGGCTTTCTTACTTCTGGTTGTGGCTTTCGATTTCTCAATAGTTGAGGCCATACATGTCACAAAATGTCTTATACCGCACTGCATCTGAACCTTGGTAATTACTTCACTTATTACTATAAGTGACGGGTTCCTACATTAAAATAATGTATTTTTCACTGGTTTGATTTAGCAGGGCAGTTGGAAAAAGATGTTAGTACATACCCCTGTTTACCACTGTGATCAAACTCTTAGTAAATAAAAAGAATGGAGCAAAATTGAGGTGCCTCACTAGTGTATTTTTGTGACATTGATGTTTTTCCCTAAATTAAAATCAAAGCGTCCAGCAAGTTATATCAGTTAAGGTTGGAACCACATCCCTAACTTAAATCAGAAAGATGACTTGATTTACTGGACACAAAACAGCAATAGATAGTAAAATTTGTTTAAGGTATTTCAGATGCAATTATATCAGTATGTGATACTACCAGAGCAGCACCAGTGCATGGTGTTTCTCCACTACATCTACAATTACAAGTGCACCATGTGTTATTGCATTATCCGTTGTTTGTTGACCTGAATAAGTTGGGATGAGATGTTGCTTTGTGACTACCAACACTACCTGCTAAATTGCTTGTGAGAGTATCAATAAAGCTGAATAGACTCAAATTGTATTGTATTTGGTAGTATGGGATAATAGCTTTACTGGTGAGCTGAGGGTTTTCTCAACAACAACAAGTACCTCAATTTATTCTGATCCATTCTTTGGCGTGATTGTCAGAGGGATCCACCGGGGAATACAGGGCTCCTCTTTCATATACTTCTCAATATTTCACACTAACGTCCATATGCCTCCGTTTAACGAGATCTTCCCTCTCGCTTTGATCAAAAGAAAGGGAAAGTTGATGTAATTAAATATGCATTAAGGGATGGTTGAATTTGTTGCTGATTAAAAGAGCAACTGAGTTTTGTTTTTCCCTGTGAAATAATTTCATTTCTTTGGAAAGTTTTATAGTGACTTTGCTACCAGCCTGTATCAGTTACTGTCTGGATTCCTAAAAATCTAATACTTGTATGCTGATGCAGTAGGGTCAAACAAAAACAAAAGTGACACCATCAGTGGTTGTGATGGGTTTCCAGGACACGCACATGTATCAGCATGCACATACACAAACCTTTAGGAACAAAAAAAACGCCAAACTAAATGGTCGGTGATCTGCGGAGCTCTTCTTTACATTTCCACACACAGCAAAATCATATACGAATTACATATAATTACAAGTTCAGTTTCACTTCTCTCCTTACATCCATGTCCCCATGTAATAGTATTCCTCTTTCCTGCTTTCTTTTCAAGTGGCGGGTTAAATGACATGTCAGTATCATCAAATTCATTTCCACGCTTTACCTGGTTACTAAAGCAAGGTAGTGTCTGACTTACGTCCTCCCCCTGGTCAGGAGGAGAGTTGTAATGGAGGGTCAGCTGTCATGCATTGACCAATGTGTCACAGTATCAATCTGAATGGGTAACATTCAGGAACATGTATTAAGCAACTGCTTTATTTTTGTTATCATCAATAAAGACCAAAAGCAGGAATGAGGTGGTCCTACTAACAAGTACTGTCTGTGCCACTGAGTTCCGATGTGTAATTACCAATAAAAACACATCAATAAACCACACAACAGTATTGGAGCCATGTTCGTGTCCACCTGCCAAATGTAAGTCCAGGGTTGGGAGGGTTACTTAAAAATGTAATCCGATACGATTACTGATAAAAAATACAATCAGTGTTGTAATCCAAGTACCACAAAATAAAAGTAATGTAATCTGATTACTTAGTTTAATAACTTCAATGCCAAAAAGGAAAGTAAAGACAACAGATTATCAATGATGCGTTGGCTGCTCAGTGTATTTTTAGAGAAACATAGAACAAAAAAAATATCTTATTTCCAAAAGTGCTTTGCACTATGTCATCACTATGGCAGTATCTCGCCCATCAATGACCAAAAACATTGTTTTGTACATATTCTTGATGAATTGAGTTTGTCATTTGGAAAACCATTTTAAAGTTAATGACTCATTCTGAACTTGTATTAATTTAGCATCCAATAAAAAGATTTCTCAATATAATGCTTCTGAAGCACAGTGTTTGTGGGACCGGGCCCCACTGATTACTGTACAAAAAAAAACTTTTTCACAGATTTTGGTGAAACTGGATCATATTTGACAGAGAAATATTAGAAATATGGAGAAAACATTTTCGAGTTTTCTCTGTGATGTCCCATGGGGGACCCGCAACTGTAAACGGCAATCAATACCTGCAACACATCCCTTCCCAGCTTTGTGTTTTTACAGAAATATGTACATACACCATAGACTGTTTATAAAAAAAATATACAAAATATACAGAGGCAAATAGCACTGTGTTTTCTGTTTCATGGAAACTTTCTGCTTAAAGTAATCCCTATGAGAAATCCACCATTTTTCATCTGTTTATGTGTTTATTTTTTGTTCTGTAACGGAATACAGTTGCTGTTTTTTGAAACCCTGATTACGTAACGCCGTTACATGTAATCCATAACCCTGTGTAAGTCCAATATTCACACTCCCTTAAGCTCTGTTTTTGGCCTACTCCAACTTTTTCACTGAAAATAGCTGCCTGCTGTGCCTGAAAACAATGATATAAAAGTGGTGATAAAAACAGCAAAGTTGCCTTTTAAACTTATCATATAGTTGGGATGCAAAATCTTGAGTGACTGTACTCCACCATTGTGAATAATGAATGATATTATTACACAGACAATGAGTGCTTGATCATTAGAAGTACATTTTGTGTTAATTGATGGACTTTTCCTTATAAAGGAGAACTGTTACATTTTGGTATTGTTACTCTTAATTAAAGAATGTATACATCTAAATACATCTTCCACCATTGCTAGGCAATCATAAAAGTAAAGGAACTTAGAACAGTTGTACTTCTATCATTGAGTGGGGAGAGGAAATTTTGCTCTCAAACTGCTTTGTAATTTGTTCCCATTTATATGATGCTCAATAAGAGTCTTGCCACCTAACCCTAAATCTTCTCCAAAGCACTCATGTATTGTTTATATGCTGTAATGTGGATTTATCCCTCATGAAATTATTTCTGAGCCTCTAAAGTTGTCAATTTATCCCATCCACTCTGCCAAAATGCACTCTACTTTAACTGGTGGATAATAGTATTCTTTTGTCTCTTTTAAGGCATTTTTTAAATTGGGTAGAGGCCATTAAGAGAAAAGGCACCAATCAGCCTTTCCAGTCATTCGTCTTTATCAAACACAAGGGAGCTCAAACAAAAACCTACTCGGGTTGTAAATGGTCGAAATGTCAATTAGAAAAAAAAAAGCATCATTAGGTTTATTACTCAAATTAACAGTTCCTCTCAACCATTTAAATCATCGTTGGGGTTCGCTGTTAAAAGGGAGCAGATTTTTTTTCCCTTTTTCTTTTCTTTCAGTCTTAGTAGTCAGACACATCTCCCTTTGGACTCTGACGGAGTGATTTTGGAGGTATTATATTCATGAGGGGTTCCAGTAATTGGATTAAATTGGTTCCAGAATGTAGCAATTTATATTATAATATCCCATTACTTCTAATACTGTTCTTAATTAATTAGCCTGATTTTTTTGGTCTGTGTTCCTGATAAGTTAAGTTGGCTCAGGAGGAGATCTGTCCCGCAGTGGCATCTCGTCGAGCTACATCAGTCACAGACACCTGGACACAACACACAAGGTTGAGGAAAATCTCTGAGAAAATGACCTTCATATTTATTGAAATGGACGTAAAGGAGGATGTAGAGATCTAAACTGATTTATACCGTGGGGGGGGGG
>JAPMOB010229547.1:0-10809 GCA_029875015.1 Lepomis gibbosus | reverse complement strand
TGTGAGAGACCTGGGTTCAATCCCCACTGTGTCCCTGAGCAGGACACTTAACCCCTACTTGCTCCAGAGGCGTGCGACCTATGTATAGCATTTGTAAGTCGCTTTGGATAAAAGCGTCAGCTAAATAAATAAATGTAAATGTAATGTAGTGTTAAGATTGTTGTTGTAGATTCAGGTTAGTATTCTAACTTGATGTTGCATAAATTATGAAATATTTATCATTTTCGTATACATTTCTGCATTTAACAATGTTGCCTTTCTTCAGCCTAAAAGGCTCCATCAGCCTGCATATACACTGACACTTATACATAATAATCAAATACCACTTGACTTGAATGCAGCACTCATGGACACTCAACATAGAAATGACAGCATCAACTGAGGTTCACATGTTCCTGACAAATGATCTCTTGCAGTTGTGCAGATAGTTCCTGTCCTTTCTTCGTAGCAGAGGCAGATGTAGTGTGACAGTGTTTTTGGTAAGGCTTTACAGGTCCGTTATTTCCTAGGATGATTCCTTCAAATAACTGTAATTTGGTGCTGGTTGAAGCAAAATATGTCCATCTAATCCAATTACATATGCATCAATTATTAAGTAATTACAAATACTTTTTCTTATGTTTAATTAATATGTTTAATTGTTTACTTGCCTGCCTACAAGTGTCTTTGCTTGTTTGGCTGACCTGTTGTGCTCTGTCTAGAAACACTTTCTACTTTACACAAGCTGTTTATTGGAATCAATTATTTGGAAGTATATCAATTGAACACATTCTCCACTGTTTGTATAACAGGTCTTACTGGGTGTTGTAGGACATTTTTTGGAACAGTTATATTGGTGATTTTCGAAGTCTATGACAAGAGATCAATTTTGTGACATTAACAATGAGTCTTTCCAACAACAAAATTAAGACTTAATCTGTGCAGGTTGAAACATTTTTGCACAGACTTTGTCAAAAACAATATTTTTAATTTATTTTCAGATTAACAACAGAAATAAATACTACAGAACAGTGAGGGTTATCAGTATGAAAATGTGAAGAAATTTAGCCACCAAAAAAACAAAAGTTGTCCTGACTGACATATGTTTGTTTATGTAACATGCCACACACTGGCTTGACATATTCATGTAATTAATTGTTAATGGTCCATGTTAACCACTGTAACAACAGGTGACTGTGGAGAGAACACTTTAAGTACAAAGTGAAACATGTCAACAGCGCCTTCACCTCACTATAGTACTTCCTTAGGTGTCCCCCAGCCTGTCGCAGCATGTTAACACACTCTCTGCCTCGTCTCTGATTGACCTCGCTAAGTGAGTGGGGTACTATCCTCTCGTTCGTCGTTATACAAGATCGCAATCAATCAAATTATGAACCAGTGTGTAGTTGTGTAACCAACCTTGGTTGTCCATAATCTGTCACAAATGATGACAGAGGAGGGTAATAAGGGAGCATATTCCCACCATCATTGTCATAGTGAATCCCTGGAGGCAGTAGGAGCCTGGGCAGCACACACCACAAGGAGAGGATGTTAGAGGAGGAATCAATAAAGGAAATAAATGTTCATAGTATGTTTCCATGTTGCAGAAATAGAGGACTAAATATTTTTGACTGTTTTTCCTATCTCGCTCACCTAGAGTAACTTTCCAACTATGAAAAACACTGTAACACAGTCCTGACACCTTTTTCAACCCTAACATGTATTCGTTCTACACAGTGTCCTTAGAGTTCTGAAACAGAGCAGACACAGAACTTTAAATACCTCTTGTGTTTTTTGCTCACCACCATCGCTCAACATTTAGCCCCAGCTCTAGAGGACTGGGGCTCTCAGACACACTTCAGTTGTGTATATGACAAACCTACCAGCTGATAGCATTCTGGCCTAGTATTAGAAAACAACTATATAAATCACATTGGAAGCGTACGGCGGTAGTGTGTGTATGTTTGTGTGTGTGTGTCAGTGATAGAGGGTGCCAATACAATGAAGGTATCGAATTCACTCTGGATGAAGACTGCACTGTCGGCACTTTCTACATGAATCTATGCCTGTCCAGGGATCATTTGCCATGGTTAATTTAGTCTGTGCGCTCAGAGTGGCAATTTCAACCAAATAATCACAGCACCCCCAAGAGGGAGACAGGCGTTGTACACTCTGAGAACACAGCCGCTACCTCTTATCTTGCCTCTCTCGTGTCCTTCCACCATCCTCCTCCAATGCTCACACTTGTGCAGATAGGGGACGCTTGCTTTATTCCCTTGCGATGCCATTGTAATGCACTGCAAGCTTGAAAGAGAGCAGTAACGACTGGAAGAAGTGCTCACTGCTGTTTACTGTTTTCCTGGTGTGTTTTGGGAATTTCAGGCCGATCAGGGGGAGTTCCAGGCTGAAGGCTGAGCTGGCAGTGACACATAGCAGCTTCTCAGGATGCAGGAGAGACACGTCTCAGAGTCCCCACAGAGACGAGCTCAGGCTGGAACTAATACCAGTTATTGTAGCTGCGCGCCCTAGTTTGCTGTGTGCTCTGTCCCATATATCTTTCTATTAACTGAGTCTGACATATCCATAAGGATGATGGAAGGGCTTGGCTTTTTGCAAAGCCATTTCCTGTGCTGAATAATAATGCCTGGAAAAGGGGAGCTGAACAGTGTTTGATCAAATGCGCATGGTTGTGAATGTGTGTTTCAGAGCCGACCATCATAACCTCCCTGCCGTCCACGCTGGACGTCACTGTGGGGGAGAGTGTGGTCCTGCCCTGTCAAGTGAGCCACGACCAATCTCTGGAGCTCAAGTTCACCTGGTTCTTCAACGAGCAGGTCATCCACTTCGGGAGCCACGGTGGATTTTTTGAAAAAGTGGGAGGTGTAAGTCCCTCAAGATTTCTCAAAACCTGCAAGGCTATTAGGCCTGTGCTTTTTAAACAGGCTTTCATGTTGTGAGACCTGCAAAGACAGGTTTCCATTTACAACTGAGGATGGAGCACGGGATTAGACATGGAGTCGCCACAATATCATGATAGCTTGTACAATACATGGACACTTTCACAATTTTGAAATGAAGCAACTTGCTGAAAACATTTACGTTTAAATGAATTTTAAATTTGCATGTGACACTCATCCTCACTTTTCTAATGCACACCACACTTTGATGCTACCTAGCTAACATGACACTTGGTGTGAAACAGTGGCTAGCAGCAGTGTTAACAATTACACACACAGGCGAATAACATTTGCAAAAAATAAATAAATAAATTTTGAAAGTAACGTTAGCAGAAAAAAATACAACATTCAACATTACATTTAGTCATTTGGTAGCTTTTATCCTAAGCGACTTAACATTTGGGGAACAAAATACAAGCCTCATCAAATACAGCATGAGATCTACAGCTGACAGTATAAAGTAAGGGCAATAATAAAAACTAATAAGAGCTAATGGCACATATCACATCAATGGGGTAAATACCTAGGGGGAAAGTAAGAGTCCAATCAATACATAAATGAAATTAAGGGCATTAACTGACAAACTTTTGCAATGTGCATTAAACAGCCAAAAACACACAATAATAGTGTTAGCTGTCTTACCTTAAAACATTTTTTCCTGACAGGTCTCTGTTCTGAACTACCCACCACTTTATTAAAATCCAGGACTGTGACCTGATCACTACATGCAAATCCCTAATTGCATATTGAGCATTTTTCTCACGTTACTTTTTCATTTTGCGTAACACCTCATGCTGATCCACCCACAAGCTCAGTCCAGGTTGTTATCTCATGATGACGTCATTCAGAATATTCTATTGTCTCAGCTTTCTGCATGTTTTTCAGATGACCCGAATACATCATGTATAATTAGCAAACAAACCTTATTGTGGTGTGTTAGAGAATACTCATTGTATTAGTACGACTGGGCTCTTCTGCCACATACAAGACACTGATTTATTTTTCACTAGGTAAAGGTCGAGAGGTGACTCTGAAGATTCACTGGTTCATCAATATTATGTTTCTTCTTCTTTTAGCAGGGTCATAATAAATTCAGCCGCAGTGCAGAGGGAATGTTTGTATCAAGTGTATTATTTATGGCCAGAAAATTGCTGCCTGTGGTTTACTTTAAAATAAAATTTACATACACACCCTGCAACCAGTTTCAGTCAGCTGCAGTATACTTTAAAAGGTTCACAGCTTACATCTCAGCATGTGAAATGCAGGCTTATTTTTTACCCCCCAAAAAATTCAAGGCTCCTTTAAAAACTGCAGGCGTAAAGAAACAAATACTGCACTGAGGTGTCTTTCCTGTTCTCTCTCTGATTTAGGTGCTTGTTCCACCATTATTTACAGTGCTCTCCCCTTAATAAATTACTCTACATCTACACTTACATTGATTAAACTACCAGCCGCAGAATTTTTACTGCCATTGTGCAACAGCTTTCCGCCACGTCCAATTTATTACAGAACCTGCTCGACTTACAATAATAAAATGATAATGTAGGCACGGGAATTGCAATTAGAGATGGAATAACATGCTCCCTTAAAGAACTAACTTTTTAGACTAGTCATTAGGCAGCTCCTTAAATGGAAACTGCTCTATAACCCCAATCAAAATTAAGCTATTTGAGCAAGTGCATTTCTGTAATTACAGTGATAGAATAAAAGCATGGAGTGTGCCCACGAGAGAGAGGCATTTCTGTTCCTTTTTAGAATGTGGAGGGAAAGGCTGCAAGAGGAGTTACCGATTTATTTTTCAAGATACACATACAGGGGAATGAGCTTCCTGTTCAGCTGCTTTTGTTCCCATGTGGCTGGAAAGTCAGTATTGTTCTAGAATAACAATAGCTGGAGGCTTACCATGTTGCTTATGGAACTCTGTGTGCATGTGTGTGTGTGTGTGTGTGTGATTATGCATGTGTTGAATGACAGCAGCATTCAGCAGGAGACATCATGATTCGAAATATCCAGCTGAGGCATGCAGGGAAGTACACGTGCGCCGTGCAAACGAAGGTGGACAGCATTTCCATTGCTGTCGACTTGGTTGTCAGAGGTAAGCCACAACACTGACTGTCCTTTCTACCTTTTGCTTTCACTGAGAATTAAAGTCCTTCGATTCAAAATGACTGCTGACCAGGTTCTTCAGCTTGCCAGTGTTTAAGGGTTCCACGCAGTGAAATAATTTATCATTCGTCTACTGTTGAAGGAGGAAGGAATTTGTTTGCGATTAAAGACAGACTATGCCTCAATGATGGAGAAATAGATGTAGAAAGGATAGAATGAAAAAGAGGAAAATAGAATTTTTGTCTCCTAAAGGTTTTAAAGGAAAATGACGATGTGTATTTAGACCAATTGCTCCCAACGGTGGCGCACTGGACTTCGCTACAGTGGCCGCAGGTGCTAAAACCACTGCAACTCTCCCTACCATTTTTCCATCTCTGTCTGATTTACATCCCCCCCCCTCCTCCTCCTCCTTCGTCCCTCTGTCCCTATCTTTCTCTCCTCTTCCCTGCCATCTATCAGGTCCCCCGGGCCCCCCCACCAGCATCCATGTAGAAGAAATCACTGATACCACAGCCTCTCTGTCCTGGAGGCCTGGTCCTGATAATCACAGTCCAATTACGGCATACACCATCCAGGCCAGGACACCGTTCTCCCTCGGGTGGCAGGCTGTCACCACAGGTAAGCTCTCTCCAACCGGCCGTGGCCTCCTCCAATCACACGGAGGGGGCCGCTCTTCATTCTGCCTCGCCTGCGAGAATATTGGAGAGGTAATTTTTTCCCCCCCTGCACCAAATGGTACGCAATTGTAGCATGACTATTGAGCGCCATTTTATTAGACTCATGGGAATCATGAAAGACAGATCTCATCCTGATGATGAAGCTTGTTGCCAGGGCTGTAATTTGATAGTGTAGCTAAGTGATAGCACCGGTGTAATTTTTCCCCACATCCTCTTTAATGGGGCCCTTAGAATTCATGCATGACTGGAGTAATGTGCATTTATCCTGTACTGTATACCTTGTTATATTGATATTTTTGTGAATTAAGGACACTTTGAGCAAAGATAGTTTTATTGGCCTCATTGATTTAACACATCAGGATCATATATTTGATTCAGAACTATATTATGACCTTGCAGGTAGACAGAGCTCCTCCTTTAATGGATGAAAGTGGCTTTTTATCATTTCTAGTATAATGTTTCTATATTTCATTCATTACTGTACATATTGATGCTTTTCCATACACCAGAGAGCAAAATAATAAGTTAATAGTCAGTGTATTCCTTTATATATGATTCTTCAATATTGTTTTCTTGTTTTTGTGAGTTAGTGTGTGCATTATGTGCCCTTGAAAGGGATTACATCTGTCCAATGTACCTGTGGTGGAGTCCTACCAAGCCTGTCAGCTTGGAGGACAGTCTGCTGCTGATGCTAAGCTGACACGCACGCAAATAAAACACATTCACACACACAAAGTGTCTTGATACTGAAGGGGTCACTGTGTGTTTTATGCCAGTTCCGGAGGTGGTAGGGGGCCACCGGCTGACAGCTATAGTAATAGACCTGAGCCCTTGGGTGGAGTATGAGTTTCGAGTCCTGGCAAGCAACACCATCGGGACCGGCGAGCCCAGCAAGCCATCTAAACAAGCAAGGACAAAGGGGACCTGTATGTACTGCACGAGCAGAAAGAAACTTTCCCTATGCCTCTTTCAAAAATGTGTGTCATGTTTGTTTGTTCTTCCCCTCGAAGACAAACACAATTTACTTTTGTTGTCAGTTTTCTTGCCAAGAAGATCGATACTACTCTCATGTCTGTCTTTTAAATGTGAGGATACAGTCGGGAGATGGTTAGCTCAGCTTGGAGACTGGAAACATGGGCAAACAGCCAGCCTGACACAAAATCCCCCAGCAGCTAAACCACAGCACCGCTAAGATTTAAGTTATTTTAATCTGTAACAAAAAATGTGTAAAATGAAATTGTAAACTATTTCTAGCACATAACCCGCCATAAAACCAACCACAACATGTCATTTTTACACTTTGGTTGCTCTACTGATTGAACAAACAAAGATAATAAGGTCATCAGTGAGCTTAAGAGGTGCTGCTAGGTAGATTTTGTAACCTCTGAACAGAGCCGTGGCTATCTGAATCACCCTGTTTACAGTTTTCATGCTAAGCTAAGCTAACAAACTTTAGCTTCATATTTAATGTACAAAAGCAAATAAGCATATTTCCCAAAACATCAAACAAGAATTGAAGATGTGTTGTTGGCAGTGGTCAGTTCTAGGAAACTAGAATTCTATTCAGATTGATCCTAAGAAAGAAATACAAACCAGCAGCAATCAACAATCTACCCGGAGAGAATTGGATTCACTAAGGTTAGATTTTCTGTTTGTTTTGTTCGTATGGATTCTTTCGGTTTAAAAAACATCAAAGGCTGGCCACCTCTGAAAACAAGCCTCAGCTGTGAGAAGTTTGCTTATGTCTTACGGGATTTCTGGATGTTGAAGTTCAAATTTGTGAAAAGTTTACCCTTCTCTTCTGTTTGGGAGTAGCAACATGGAAACTGATTACATGTGCCTTCGCAGCGCCTTGTAAAGTCAACAGGGCTAAGCTGATCTGTCTTCTTCCTCCAGCTCCGAAGGTCACACCAGCTAATGTGAGTGGAGGCGGTGGCAGTCGCTCCGAATTAGTCATCACATGGGAGGTAAGCAGCCTTGTTCCGGACCCTGTCACCCATGGAGGAGGGAGCCAGACGTCATTATTCTCTGTGGATCCGGGCCTCTGTTTCATTAATAACAGCTGAATGGCTTAATGTATGGCATTTCATTTTTAAGAACAGAGAGGCTATAACTGCTGCTGTCACCCTAGGGGAGAGAAAAATGCTTTTGAGGTTTCAATAAGATAATTAAACACAATGCTTCCTTCGAAGTCACAGTGTTTTCTCTTTCTATTCTTTCTTTCTTTCCTACAAAGCCCCGCATATCAGTCCAGCTCCAAAAGCTTATTTATCCAGGCTGCTCAAAATAATCAGCTCCCGCTGTGGAACATTTCACAGAGCCAGTGTTGATGTTTCAATAAGCAAGAGTTCAATTAAAACTTCGGCTTAACAAAGCCACTCTTTTGCCTCAGCCCTGAAAGTTTCTGAGACATTTTCCTTTTGACATAAGGGTAAGGACTGAGTGTTGCATTTTTTAGCGGGTGCTGTAGTGGGCCCACAAGTTACAGTGAAGCAGTCGCTGGCAATTCAATTCTCAGTTCTAGAAGTAACTCTCCCTCACAGCAATACTCATACAGTATGTAGTAAAGATGGGAAGATATAACTTTAAGATATAAAGAAGGGCAGGTATGGGTAAAAAAAATAGTGTAGCAAAGCTGATACACATTGCAAAGAACCAAACAGATTTTATCACATTACTGCAACCTACATGAAAAAGATTTTTCTATTAAAACTTTTCATCAAGTAAAAAAAACATTGTTTTTGGCAGTAAAAATGAAATGAGACATCTAAAGAAAGTTTATTCAATTGAAACTATTTAGAAACAGGTGTGGGGAAAAAATGTTTATGGGAAAGAAACACACTAGCATCCTCAGAAAAAATGGAATCTTAGATGAAGATGCAGTAATCAGGTCTGGACAACAGCTGCCGGTACAGTAGCATGCTGAGAGCCCTGTACGGTGTAATGGCTGTATGTAGTAATACTTGTTGTGTGTATGGTTATATTTGTAGCATTGCCTCAAACATTGAAACCTGTCTTTCATCTTGTTGTTTAGTTTTCAAAATGTATTGTACATGCATTCCAACGTTACTTAAATGACCAAGTGATGAATTAAGAGCTTTAAATGATGCATAGAAATTGATTTTATGCACAAATTTGCATTGAATCAGGTATTTCTTGTGCTCACACTGTGTTTCTTCCTCCAGCCGGTTCCAGAGGAGCTGCAGAATGGACCGGGGTTCGGCTATGTCGTGGCTTTTCGACCCCACGGTGCCACGGGATGGATGCAGGCCGCCGTACCATCCCCTGAAGCATCCAGATACGTCTTCAAAAACGAGAGCATCCAGCCCTTCTCGCCGTTCCACGTGAAGGTCGGCGTTTACAACAATGAGGGGGAAGGGCCATTTGGACCTGTTACCACTATCTACTCTGCTGAGGAAGGTGCGTATCATCTCATGTCACGCACCACATGTTATGGAGTAGCTCTACTTGCTCAGCCACTATTAATTCATAAGTACAAGACTAGATCCTCTCAGGGTCTGAGCAGTGGCAGCAGGGATCTTGCAGCCAACATGCTTGTATCAGCACTCACAGCGGTCTTCCCCATACTTTCTTCCCTCTGTTGTTCTCAGATGAGATATGTAGCTTTGAAACAGTTTTGATGTTACCCCTTTGATGGGTCATTAAAGCTCAGTGTTACTTCTAAAATCATTCAGAGTCTTTATACATTACAACTCCAGAGCCTGGCCGAGCGCCCACCAGAGTCCGTGCCAGGAGCCTTTCTGCTTACGACATTGAAGTTTCGTGGAAAGCGCTGCCCTGGAATGCCAGCAAGAAACGAGTGCTGGGCTACGAGGTGAGCTACACTGAAATACCTTGCTTGTGTGTTCTTCAGTTGGGCGAAAATGTGTGTGTGTGTGCACAAGTACATGGCGACTACTGCTATTAAATCTTGTTCTCTTCTATTATTGATGAGTGTTTCAGGCTCATCCACCTTGGGCATAGAAGATAATAGCTTGCTGCATGCATAATGGTCCAGCCTAGTCCCATGCCTGTGGGTTTAGTTGTGTTCCTCTTGTTGTTTACCTAAGTACTGTAACCACCGTGATTAGTGTACTGATGCAATACTCGAAGGAATAGAACATTTAGCTCCTAATCCAGACAACAAAGCTCTGCTAATTCTTGTCATTTTAATTCCACTCAGTATTGACATCCAAGATGTGAACAAAGGCGCTGTTGTCATCCACGGATTGCATAAAGTGCCAGAATTATAAATTGTTGACCACTCAAAGTCAACAGAGGAGCAGGGCTTGAGCAAACCATTCCTGTGAGGAAAGACAAATTATATTTGTGCTGTCAAGCGTGCCAGCTATTTCAGCCCTGACAAGCGGGGTGACAAAGAAAATCTGTTATCAGTGGAAGTTGATGGCAGGGGATTTTTGAGGATTTTTTTCTTCTTCTTCTTTGTGTTTCCTTTTTTTTCCTCTCTTTTCCATATTTGACCTCACTCCTTACCACGAAACTTACATGCTTTTACTTTGCTTATTTGCTGTGCAGCTGTTGGGATCCTTCCCCAAGAAAATGTGAAGGACTTTTAAACTTAAAAGTATGCAATTTCATTATTATATTATAAATATAATAATATATAATTATCATACTATAAATTAAGACAAAACTTGCTGTAGTTAAATAATTATTAAATTATTTACATATCACAGCCTTCCTCACTTAGTGTGATAAACATTGTTTTATCATTGCGCATTAGTAAACAACCACTTCTGATGGAATGACTGGTATATGATTTGCTCTTATCTGTGATATTATGCTGCTTTCTATTTGTGGGGATTGTATACTTTCTAGTCAACTGATTTATTTCCAATTCAATGGTATTTACACTATTTAACCAGTGCGTACAACGACTAGTTAAAGCCAACTTTTGGCTGGCTAGTTGACAAAAGTTCACTCATCCAGAGGGCTCGGTTGCTTCTCTGTGGTGAAATATGCTAGCAAGCTAGCACAATAATATGCTTCTTACTAGGGATGAGCGAGTACAGCATTATCTGTATCTGTATCTGTTAACCATATGAATTATCTGTATCCGTATCCGTACT
>JAPMOB010229544.1:0-70767 GCA_029875015.1 Lepomis gibbosus | reverse complement strand
TGGGAAACTTCACCTAACTGTAACATAATAAAATGATCAAATACCACACAGTGAAACATTGAAATATAATAATGAAGCATTCAGAGTGAAACAGTAAACAGAGTAAAATATAAAATTTCCATCACAGCACCTTAACAGGGTGGAATGACTTACGGTTTCTCCGTTAGTTTCAACAGTAACTTTGTCATTAACTCACACAGCCTTTTAAATTAAAAGGAAATACTGAAAAAAACACTTTTTTAAATATACAGGGCATTAAACACACACAAATGTGTGTGTATATGTTACTGCCAAGCCAAACACTGTGTAAATGAATATTAACTGATTATACACAAGAGGGTGTGATCAGTTGATACTTGATGAAGACTATGATGCTGTAGGACAGAGTTAAAGCCAACTAAATGCATATATAACTCAAAAGTGTTACCTTTTATATATACTGGTAAATTAACTGAATGTTTAAATGACAATTTAATGATTATTAGCTAAATGTCCACGCTGTTATGTCCACCCAGGGTGAAACATAACAGCGTGGACATTTTAAAACCAAATTAGCCATTGCTCTGTGAGACAGCAAACTTAGTAAGATAGCTCTCCACAAATACATACAGTACTTTAACAGTACTTTAGTATAGATATCAAGCATGCAAGCACAAAAATGTGGTTTACTTTTTTCATAATTTAGAAATTCAAGAGTAGGACATACAAATTAACATCATAAAACTTGCAAAAAAAGCAGACAGAAAGTTGGTCTCCAACTGAATTTGCTCCTTTGAATTCTCCCCGAATAGGGTGATTTACTTCCTGAATATAGTTATGTTATGGGAATTGAAGTTTTCTTTGTTCAGAAAGCAAAAAACCATACACACAGTAAACTATAAAAAATAATAAATAATAATATGTTTTTCTGTGATATATATATATTTACAATTAAATAGATTTTAACTTAATCCATTCAATAATAAAGTTATATGTTTAGTTTTTTTTTTTGCAAATGCGTCTCATTGAAACTGAAAATTTGCTCTGGAGACATTGTAAAAAGGAGTGTATGTTCCCTCAAAAAGGTTATTAAAATTAAAATATATGTTTAGAGTAACTTCCTAGGGACTTAAAAGTCACCAATATCCAGGAATTACCTATTTCTAAGAGAAAACATACAGATATAAACGGCAAACCTTGCAAAGTAAACACTGAAGATACCCTCTGACTGTGACAGCAACATCCATAGAGAAGTTTCCAGAACACACAAGGTTTTTTAATAGTATAAAGCTTGCAAGCAATAATCAAGCATTCAAAATATTCTTATGATAAATATGTTTGATATTTCAGTTAATTTGATTATTTGCATGAAATTATTTGTTATTTTTCATTGTATTATTTGAAATGGACCCCTTGACTGTTCATTTAGCATGTCAAACAAAGTCCAGAAGGTGGTCCCGGTACAAGATAAACAACAGCTCAATGAGGCAAATAGAGGCGGGCCGGATGGTGACCATATCCTCATGAGTGATTGGATGAGGAGAAGCTTTAAAATCTGGATTGTGTTGAAGACAATTTTAGTAAACATTAGGTCCACAAAGAAAAATATATCTTCGCTGCAACTGATTTGGACAAGTCATGAGTGGATGTCCGTACTTTGAGAAGAGGCATTTGTATGTTTAATTTTTCATTGCACCTAAAATTTCTCAGGGAGTTTTTTCCCCATTTTTATTTCATATTTTTAAATGTAATTAAATGCAGCTTTCTGACAATTCATTACTAATCCTGTTGATGGGAAAATACCAAGTAACAAAAGGCCTTCTCTATTTGCATTGCAGGTTATTCAAAAACAAGCCTCCCAAAACAGAAGAAGAGGAGGATGCCTCTCAGGCAGGGGTTAACAAGGCCAGTAACGGAGGAATCATCTACGGAGACTACCTGCAGGTAGAAAACACCGCCTATAATATGTCTCAGTCTTTGTAGCTTGCTTTTTTTTAAGTACTATACTACTACTATTTATTTTCAAAATTGTGCATTACTTCTTTACAACTCTCAGCTCGACAAAATAGTCTCAGCCCAGGTGCTACAGAGTGAACTCAAGGGTAATAAGATCCATGATGAGCACCTCTTCATTGTTACCCATCAAGGTAAAACTAATTTAGCTTTTTGGTCTTTAACAGCATATTTTCTACTTGTTTTAATTTTGTATTTAGTCTTTAAGTTCTTTTTTAGGGTAACTTTTGGGATCCAAAGACATAGCAAGCAGAGTTTTTTCTTTCAAATGTATGAGGCTAAACACAAGATAGAAACTTGTTAAAATGGGCATCTTCTGCTGTACCATTAGTCCTGGTTGCTTACTGACCAATTTGATGATTTGTAATATTATTCTAAAAATGTTTCTGATGATTTAACGGTTTGTGTTTTATTACAGCCTATGAACTGTGGTTTAAACAGATTTTGTTTGAACTTGACTCAGTGCGAGAGATCTTCATCAGTGGACATGTAAGTCACATTTCTGGGGTGAAAGAATCTTACAAAGGTTATGCGATTGTGTTTTTATGTCTTGTTCATGAATAAAGATGGTAAATTATCATGAATCAAATACAGAAAAATATATTTTTAAGTGCCCTCTCTTTAATAGTAAACTGTCAGTGTTGAAGAGTGTTTTGCTGCTGAAAATCTGAGGTCCCAAGGTAGAGCGATTCAAATAAATTGAAGACTACCAATTCATCACAGAGGAGAACATTAGGATTGTCAGATGTCTAAGTACCTCTGTTAAAAAGGAATATTCAATAGGAACTATTTGTTATTCAGGATGTATTTAATTCAGTATTTTCACTATTCACTGAAAAATAGAACATTTGTATATCACCGTAGTTGTTGCTCCACATTAAAATTAGAGCAACAGTTATAATTTATGATTTTTTTCCTGAAAGAGACATACGTTAGGTTGGCAAAGTAATGATGCAATATATCTAAAAGGCTCATTATTTCAGTAATTAGACTGTGTTTTCCTGTGTCAGGATATGTACTTACAAGCTTTACTATGATTAAGAATTATTTCCTTAAATATTTTACTATTCCTTCAGGTCAGAGATGAACGCAATATGCTCAAAGTCAACACTCGCATCCACAGGATTGTAATGATCTTCAGACTGTTGGTCGACCAGTTTGTGGTTTTGGAAACAATGACAGCTTTGGACTTTTTTGACTTCAGGTAAGCTTATAAATAACTTCTGTCTATCTCTACTTCAGCTCTAAAAAATTTATAACATCTACTCCTCCATGATAGTGCACTCATCTCACATGATAGTGTGTGCATGTATGCTTACTTGTGTGTTTTTGTGTGTAGGGAATACCTGTCTCCAGCCTCTGGATTTCAAAGCCTTCAGTTTCGTCTCTTGGAGAACAAAATCGGAGTCCCGGACAACCAGAGGGTTCCATACAACAGACGCCACTACAGGGATAATTTCAAGGGTCATGACAGTGAGATGCTGCTCACCACTGAAAAGGAGCCAACACTCTTAAAACTTGTTGAGGTACATCTTAAAAAACCAAACACCTGCACATGGTCATTGATTTTTAAACTCAGGAGTTAAATAAAAATACATCATTTTATTTTACTGTATAACTGAATTTGCTGTGGTTTTCTCTGGATAAGCCCATCTGCTACTGAACAGGGTGTAAATTAAACAATTAATCAAAATGTTATTAAAATCGCAATATAGGCTATAGCAATTTCCAAATCATAAGAGGCGCAACATTTGTTAAAAGTGATACAGGTGTCAAAAAAAAAATTCAAATTAAGTATTGTCATACTGCAGAGCCGTCTGATTCTAAAGACTTCATAAAACATCTTTGTATGGTCCAAATACTTGCATAAATCACACCATAAAAAAATTAACATCGCATTCAACATTTTTTTTTTTTTTTTTTTTTTNGGTCAACCCTTGTATAAATGTGATAAACCCATAAGCTATTCTTCTCAGGAATGGCTGGAGAGAACTCCTGGTTTGGAGGTGGATGGATTCAATTTCTGGGAAAGGCTGGAAATCAATATATTTGATGGGCTGAATCGGGAGATGGAGAAAATTGAGGTAAGAGATGACACCAACTTTTGGAAGAAACTTTCTTTGCTCCCCTTGGAGTACACAGATGATTGACAGCAACTGTATTTTTATTTACGGGTTTTTTTTATTTTTTAAAGAAAATGCCAGATTCTGAGGAGAAGGAGGAACTGATGGCTGAGCTGGTCAAACAGAAAGAGCTGTTCACTTCTCTGTTTGATGAAAAGCGTCATGATCATCTTCTCAGTAAAGGTGAGTGCTTTCTACAAATTGAAAATCCAGCTTATTTATCAAATGTCATAAGCCAGTGTTTGTCTATATTTCACTTGAGGTCCAGATTTGACTTGAAATTGTATCAATGCTTTTTATTACTTTGTGAACTTAATATATTTACTTAATATATTTTCGCTTTGTTTTGTTTTTTATACAAGGTGAAAGGCGGCTCTCTTACAAGGCTCTCCAAGGTGCCCTGATGATCTACTTCTACAGGTATGCTGTTTTTACTGTTTTATGAATTGCCTAGTGAAACTCCACAGTGCTGCATAGTATACAAAGCCTTCTAACTGATGACCACAGCTTTACTGGGACAGATGGGGATTTTGCTTAAGAGCACCTCAGTGTTACTTCCTGAGGCAGGATTCTTCATTTTTCTTCCAACCTAAAGTGTCCATGTCACAAGCACATTTCTGAAACCCTGTAAGCCATCCAGGTCATGTGATACCTATATCAGTTATAAAACACTAGCATTTGGACTTGTCGTGTGGTCATGTGAATGATTCAACACTCGTGAGAGATTTTGTCAGTTTAACCAAAAGGTGTGGTTATCAGTCTATGTGGTAAAGTTCACAAGATGCTTTGTGGCAGCCATGTGACTGGATGGTGATAATTAATGTGAAACTTTTGGGTAAAAGATGTTAACTGCATTGTGGGCAGAGAGGAGATGTTAGTTGCTCTCGTTTTACAACTGCTATGAACACCATCTAAACATATTTTCATACCACACTTGTTTGTCTGTACATGGTATCCTCAAACACTAAAGTCATCTTTTACCTTTTAGGGAAGAACCAAGGTTCCAGGTACCTTTTCAGCTGCTGACATCCCTCATGGATATTGACACCCTTATGACAAAATGGAGATGTACGTACTGTAGCATACCCTTCAGCTCCTGCATATGCTGATCAGTAAATGAGAACAGAAGAAATTACTAGAAGACAATGCTTTAATATTTTTCCCAAAGGCAGATCTGAACTAACAACAGTTTAAAGATCTAAAAGTTAGATCAGGCAGAAGAACCTTTCTATGCCTGCTGATCAATTCAACAATGTGCTCCCATGGAATAAATATTTTACTCACCTGTCTCCCTCAAGTCTAAACAATTTACAGCTCAAATGAAACATGCAGAGCCAAAACATGTTCATATTACAAAGGATATTTCTTTTTTAGACAATCACGTATGCATGGTGCATCGTATGATTGGCAGCAAAGCCGGCACAGGGGGCTCTTCTGGCTACCACTACCTGAGATCCACTGTCAGGTATTGTATGCTATAAACTTTAACCTACTGATTCAACACTTTACACTGCAAGTATCTTCAACACTTCTGTGTTAATTTAGATAAGGGCAAGACACTGCTACTCTGTGCTTATCTAAATTAACCTGTCATATGGTCACTTCCTCCTGACATGCATAAACTATATTTAAAGTTGATTTTTCAATATCCGTTACATTTCAGCAGGAGTTTAAATTAGCTTTTGTCCTTCAGAAAGTAAAATTTGAAACAGATACCCAATTATATTGTAAGAACAGATGAGTAAAAATTTAATAAATTTCCCTCTTTCCCTTTAGTGACCGCTACAAAGTGTTTGTGGATCTGTTCAACCTGGCAACGTTCCTGGTGCCTCGCCACTGGGTGCCCAAGCTAAATCCCAATGTGCACACGTTCCTCTACATGGCCGAATGCTGTGACAGCTCCTACTGCAGCAGTGAGGACTCAGATTAGAGCCGTGCATGACATCAGGTCAATGTACCTGAGGTGTACTTGAGAAAGCCCGTACACATTGAAAAACTGTACATTTTCTCAAGAAATCAGGGTAGTACTGAATACATCCTGTTTTTTCTGCACACAATACTCAAATGCTACAAAGGATGATGAAGGAAACAATAACAAGATTTTTTCAGAGGGAGGGACCAATTAATATGGCTGACAATGTAAACCATCACAATATTCATGGTATTATTGGTTGGGATTTTTAGAAAATCTACTTTTCTTGGAAGTACTGGGATAGTAAATACAGATAAATAACAATGTGTTCATTTTGTTAATGTCAAGCAAGGACAAAAATCTCATTGTGATACTACAAGCATTCCAAATATCCTCCAATTATGTTAACAAAGAACAGAACTGCAAATTACTAGTTGATCAGGCTGAAGCACCAAGGTTAAAACCCTAGAAACTTGCAACAAAGTGTTTGACTCTTGTCTGACCCTGAATAAATCAAATGGCCAGATTAGACTATTTTACTCTAATTTCTAATCTGGACTGGTCACAAAGTTTTGCAGACGGTTCCGTGATACAATCTGCTCAGATGTTTTCGCAATAAAATCATGTAAATTCACAATGACTTACCTAAAAGCAAATTGAGTGTTGAGAGCAGTGATCAAACGGCTAGGGATGATGGGTTTTTACAAACGCAGTATCTTTCATGTCAGCATGGGGAAGGTGTCCAAAAGGGGAGCCATTTCAGACTATTGGGATATAGCTTAGATGTGAGGAGTACATAAATGACAAGATACCTCTGTATAAACAATCGGTGTTACCATCTAAAATAGAACAATTAGCCCAGCATAACTGTGAAACTATAAAATATAAACCACAACATGTGTACATAATGTTAATAATATGTAATAATGTGTTTGTAAAGTATGCTGTATGGTGTTAAATTAATTGTATGTATTTATGCAGTGATTGATGTGATCTCTGTATAGATAGTTATGAGGCATATAACCCATAATATGTATCTACCTTATGTATTTAATATGATACATTTTTTACAGTGCATCTATTCTTATTATTACAGTTTTGCAGTGTGGTGCGTGTTGATCAGGTATGATACAACATAATAATTTATCAGGATATTAAGTGATTTATTGTTTTTTATGATGAAACATTGTGGCATTTCAATTAAAAAAAAACATTATTGAAAGTGACACTTAAAGGCAAACAAATTATTTACATTTTATAGCAGTGAACACATACATACACTTACATACAACAGAGATAAAAATACACGCAATCCCGTCAAAGAAAAACTGCTGCCACCGAATCTGCAATCCCTGGGAAGAGAAAAAAAGAGGGATGTTGTTTTGATCTCTGAGAGGATACCAACAACAAACAAAAAAGAAGTTTTTGAACAGAAAATGTAAAGAGGCAAAGATCATTCTTACCACAAACGTTGTCACCGATTTTTATATAAACATAACCCTCATTCCCCCATGTGGTTCCCCAGGAATTCTGCACAATCCAGTATGGAATATCCCCTAAGTCAGACAACATGTATTTCAAAATTTAATTATTTACAGAGTAAAGGAACACTAGGTGCGCACAGCTGCAACCACTTTAGACTGTTACATAATCTCTCGTATCCTTGTGTAATATCACACAAAAAAGTGTGTGAGAAATAATTAATGTCAAGAAATCTAAAATACGTATGTGTGTGAAGTGCTGTTGAAATAACTATGTATCTTCAAATTCAACATTTAACAAACTTTAAAACATCTTTTCACACTTATTTTGTGTTTTAAACCCGGGACACAAAGTTTTAAGAGGTAACTTGGAATAATCAGAACTCTTGTAACATGACAGGTAGAAGTGCAGAAAAAAGGCCGACTGAGCTACTCACTGATCACGTGTACCAAATAGGACCATAAGGACAAAGAAGGTAAACGGTAAAATATTGGTAATTCTACCATGAACGGCAAACATTGTCTTAGCAATAATTGAATTTTATGTTCTGCCTTCAAGTCTATGTTTTCTTTTCTTTCACAAATTGCATAAAATATGACATCTTTCCAATACAGTTCTTTTCAGGATTTTCTGATATCTTCTTACAAGACTTGTCACTACAATATAATAATAATAATAATAATAATAATAATAATAATAATAATAATAATAATAATAATAATAATAATAATAGCACAATTATTAAAAGTAAGACATTAATTTTCACTAGAAACATACTTGCTATAATAATAATAATAATACAAGCAGCAACATATAATTTAGGGGCTCAATGATAAGCTTAATGGCTTGTTAAAATATTTCCTTGTTTTAGCACTTAATTAGCGGGGATGAGACACTCTGCTCTGATGCAACAGCAATTTGTGATTAAGGCTGATTAAAAGTGGCATATTCTTGCCTAAAACTCTTGTCTGTTGCAGCTTTAAATTACTTTCACAGGCCCTAGGGTTGTGAAACATCTTGACCTAGAAAGGTAAGTGTTAGCTCAAGTCAAATATGAAGTCCCTGCTTTCTTTCTTGAATTAGCATTCATTCTCATTCCAGTGTAGTGACAGCATGTACCAGCAGCATTGTATCCAACAACCAGGACAGCATGGTTAGACTGTTGGCTGGAGCAGTGGTGCTGGATGATTCCACCCAGGTAATCCTGCCAGCTGACAGCATCCACAATAGCAGCTAAGGGACCATGCTCCACCAGTTGACCCATCATAGCGACCTCTTGACCACTGTAACAGAGTGGTAAGTGACAGAAAAATGTACCGTTGAGGAAGCCAGATCTTGTGATTACACTGATTTTGTGGCCTTATCATGTAAAACTATTAAGTCAGGGGGTTGTGAACTGTATCAGAATATACTCTTTTGTATAGAGGTTATTACTTCACTGGGCCTATGTCTGCATCATTTTCTCATTTTCTCTGTTGCAAATATGCAGGCATCCTCTCTGCAACCCCGTGTTGTCCTTCCACCAGATGATTCCACCCTAGGGATAGCTGTGGTGCCCTCATTTGCCAGACTCATGACATATGGTCCATGGAGTCTAGTTCTGTGCCAAAACTATATTGAATAAAGCCATTTTACATCCTATTCATGGTGAGGTCTTGTTGAAACTATGTTATGCTGTTTATAAGTCACTTAACCAGAACATTAAGTCATACCCATGATACCTGTGCCAAAGTGCCCAGATCAAGCAGCTTGATGTACTCAATGACCCACCACGCTGGCCTTTTGATAACAGGGGCAGGTTCAAAGGCAAATGTGTTGAGATAAAGTGGTCTTTAAGTAGTATTGACATTTACCTGACTTGAAAAGTACTGTGTCTTTAGTTTGTTTTACTTTTAGGTTCTGTTTAAATTAAAAATAATATGGCCAAATTTTAAAAAGTAAAAAGCATCATTCAATACAAAGTTGTATGTGAGGCAAGTAACTATACAAAATTTTCATATTAGATTGGCAAATGTCACAATCTTGGAAATTAACTTCACTTTAACTCTACTCAAAATTAAAACTTCATCTACTCTTAACAGACAACTCTGATCCTAGATCCTATTATAACAACACAACATAAACACAAAATAACAGGCATTACATATGCATGCGTTAGTCACAATCCTGTTCATTATTACATAAAGATGATCTGATTCACTTTAACTCAAGGTAACTGTGAGCCAGTCATTGTGGCCCAGAGTAAAGAACATCTGAGCAATCCCTGTCTATGTTTACACAGTAAACACTGTGGTCTGTCATTGTGCAGGACCAGTCCTCTCCCCTCTGTCCTTGGTACTTTCATGTGATTTTACCCCAAAATATAACAACATTGTTGTTTTTTTGCCTTTATTGGTTAAAGAAAACTTGCAAAAATGTGTTTTTTACCTGAAGTCATGTGCAGTAAAGGTCTTTACCGCAACACCATCTTGTGACTGAGAGAAAAAATGGCAGATCCCTGTCTTGGCCTTGTAGGGATACTCTGACTGTGGCACCAATTTCACTCTGGACTAGAAAGAAAATAGTTTATCTCAGTGAGTGTGTTCTCTGAATACAAAATATCCATTCTTCTTGTTTATTAAAGATCCTGGCACAGGCAGTTTTACTAATTCATGTCTGACGACAGACAGCATTTTTTTTGCTTACTGCCACTGTGTAATTGAAATACATTACAATATAACCTTATTTTCAAAAAGCTACATTTAAAACTGCAATAATGTATCTTCCCACAGGTGGCCTCTGTCATAAATAGTCACTTTAGGGAAAGAAATATTCAGTAGATCACGTGTGTATATTAAGTAATGGGAGATAAGGTTTATTCAACTTTTATACTCACTGAAAACCAAAACCTGAAAATATGTCAAAGACCTGCAATTACGTAAAAATATCAACATACCTGCTTCAACCAATTAAGAGCCCTGATTGGGGAGCCTCCATTGCAGCCTTCGTTATGGAAGGAGCAGTCCAGAACCTGCTGCACACTGAGTTGTTCAAGCGGTGAGCCACCAATAGCATAGACGGATTGCATGGCACCAACCACACTAAATGCCCAACAACTCCCACACTGCAGAGGTAAAATTACATTAATCAGGAAAAACAAAACTGAAAAATCATTCAGGACTGGAACGAAACTCTAGAAGACTACTCTTTTGCTTATCTTGCTAAAGGATACTTTAGCAGGAGTTTTGGATTTGATGGCATTTGGAATCAAATAAAATTTTAAAGACCTTTTGATCAGAAGTCAGTGAGTGGGGATGTTGTACATGTTGATAAGATGAGATGATCCATCCAGTCTGTGTGAACTGTGACTAATTGTTTTCTGCTGCCATCTACTGACAGAAAAACCTCAGATATACTATGTCTTGTGGAAAAACATGTCTGCTTCAGTTAATGTATTAAGCTTTAGATATTTTGACTTCAAAAGTTGCTCTTATACTTCATATCTGATATAGAGTACGCAGTATTTCTTAAACCAGTCATTTTGAGAGAAAACATACAGTATTTCATTATGTGAAAGTTTATACAGTGTAAAATTTGCACAGGCAATTTAATTCTCCAAACAGAATCAGACTATGCTCAGTTCACCTGCTCAGCATAAATTCTCATAAATGTGATGAAAAACTGAGTTGTCCACATAAAAATCCAATATTTTGTTGCTCAATTTGGTTCTGTGGCTTAAAATCAATACTGGCACCAAAATCAGTCAATATTCCTTGGACTGTAGCTACGCATTTGCCATTATACAAAACATTACAACCATGTGCTCTTTCCACAGTCACAAAAGTGGAATCAAGAAAAGTGAAAACTGGATAAAGACTTATAGAGGACTTATGAGATGTGTGTGGCTTCATATTTTGTGTCTTTGTGCATGGTATTGTATTTTATTTTCTGTCTATCCATCTATCGAGGAAACTCAGCAGCAGCACAGCACAACAGAGTGAGTTGAGTGTGGTCATGTACAGAGTAAGCCTTACCTGAGTTCAGAGAGTAAAACATATGTTATCATGTCCCTCCCTCAGGACAAAAGTTTTACAGTAAAAATATCATCCCTGATTGACTGGCTAAAGAGATAAAGGACAAAAGCAGCAGAGAGTAAACCTTCAATGAGGACAAACAACAGCTCCATCTCATTAACCCTCTCCCTGTCTGTTCCCCAGGTTCACCCTGTTCTCTCAGCAAATGTCACGCTTAATGGCTTAGTTTATCATTTTCCACCTGCTTTTCCTTGAACACCTTTAAAATGTAGTTTGCTTATTGTTACTTCCCTTGGATGTTTGACCTCCATAGTGCAGAATGATGCATGTGCTGAGTTTGAATCTAATGGGCTGTATTCAAATAAATCAGCTTAAAGGGGAATGATCACCTTCATCCTGTTTGGAAGCCAATAGTACTATGTGATGTGTACACTCAAAGCCCCTGGTGTACATACACATAGAACATATTTTTCATAGATTCAGGATTTACAACGAGGGAGGACTAGGTAATTGAACTTAAATTGAACTGTGAAAAGGCCATATCAAACACAAATTATTCTTCCAATCAGAGTATTTCTATATGTCTTAAAACAAACCTGATGGGGATCTTAAATACACTGATATTCATCAAAGCTGACAGCCTGGACATCATAATCTTTATATGTAGTATGAACCCAAAAGCAAGGAAAACACGGAGGACCAATATCACAATTTTGACTGTATAATTTCTGAGGACTTGTGCCTATTATGGTCACCCGCACACATATTTGGGTTGTCTATTACCCATCTGTTTGTTATGACGCCAACTGGTGCTGATGATCATGATAAAATTATATGATAAAAATTGACATTAACTTGTATGAACGAATTAATACAAAACCAACTGCCAGATGGTTGTGGATTTAGCATCCTGACGGTGAAGTTCTGGAGAGCATTTCTCAAGTTGCTTTTATCATATGTTCCTCACATCACCTCAAGCTGTTATAGACAGCGGATCCTGGATACTTGAAAACACTGGGACTTAGATTCTGATCTAAGCTTCAATTCCCACATTAACAAGGTGATCCAAACACCTCAGAAACATAGCTGAAGTACTACCATTTTGAAATCAAAAAGATGATGAAAAATCATTCATGCCTTTAATTCAAGCCAACTTGATTCCTGTTAGCACTGTTTACTGGCCTGAGAGAATTCAGCTCATTTAAATCGCTTTGGCTATTAACCAAAAACCAAGAGTATAATGCACATAAGCCCAGTTTAAGCTGCTCTGCGCTGGCTTCCTGGAACATTTAGAAATGATTTTAGCCCTCCTCTTTATACGTCCTTAATGAGCTAGGACCTACATTTTCAACCATACACCTTCAAGGACACTGCGACCATCTGCTGATGATTTATAAGAGGTTTCCTGCTACAATCAAAAGAAAATCGGGGGTGCAACCTTTGTCAATTACAACTCCAAAGCTATGAACATACTACCTATAGATATCAGGGAAACCAGCCAGCTAAATATATATAAAAGAAAGCCAAAAATATATCTCTTGATTTTAGCCTTTAACTAGCTATGACTTTTCTGATACAGACCAGAAACTCTTCTGGTCTTCAGTTTGCACATTTTATTTTCCATCTTATTTTCCATTACTTATGGCATTCTATCGCTGTTTTTCTATTTTTTCACGCAAAACACTCAGTGTATGTAATTTCTTTGTTGTAAATCACTTTTACCTGCATTTCTTGCATGAAAGGTGCTATACAAATTCAGATTTTATGAGACTTATTATTATCATTATTATAATAATAACTGTGTCTCCATGCCTCTAGAAGGTTCCCACCTAAACTGTATATTTATCATCAATCCATGTAAACCTTACTGCTTGTTGGTTCTGAACCGGTGCTACCACTGCTTTGTCCCTCCAGTCAAATTTGTCTGGGAGCCCCTCTGTCTTCTGTCCAGAGAAGAGAGGAGCTCTGTCAGCATTTGTTCGCAGGTAGAGATCTGTGAATAACAGATACAGTTAAAAGTCATTAGTGTATAAAAAGATGTGTTTAAAAAATGACAGATTCAGCCCGGTAGGATGCTCAGTATGTTTTCCAACTAGACAAGATATAAAATAAGTGAATAGATTTCACCTGATGAAGCTAATAGATAAAGTACAAAGATAAAGTACATGTGCCTAATCCAATTCTGCAAACTTAGAATATATGACAAAAAAACAGCCTACCTCTGAACTCCTTCTGTGAGAGGTCAGAGAACTGGTTGACCCCATATTTGGCATACTGTGGTACTGCAGAGAATGAGTTCAGGTATGCATGACGCTTTATAGCATTCTGCAATAACACACGACACATTAGGTGTGATTAGTTAACTGGAGGGGTAGCAATATGAAGTCATTAATTTTAAGTTCAAATTCTTGCATAAGCTGTCAAAATAATGAGAGATGAAGAACAAAAAAGCATAAAAAAAAGAGGACGAGAGCATGGTATGTTCCTTTTTTAATAACACAACATAAGTGTATCAGAAATACAACCATGCATTATCTACATCTGTTTCAACAAAAACTAAACATTAAAACCATGAATGTATTTATTTTATGGCTGGCACATTAACTGTACCTAATAAACTGGTAAATGACTGTATGGTACTGGGGTTCATTAGATATACTCTATAAACTTTAACTTTTATACAGCTATGTGACTTTTGCTGAACAGTGGCCACTGGTGTCAATTATGGACAATTTTAAATGCTCAAACCTAGTGGCACTGTAGCACAAGTATAGAAGTAATGCTAGTTAAAACCCTTGAATGCTTTTCTTATGAATTCAACTTTCATTTGTAAGAAGACGGTTATGTCAATTGTCCTTCACGTTATAGTCTCACGTTAAGTGCATGTTATTGCAGGACTAAAACTAGTAATGGAGCATGCATTATTACATTGTGGTACTACTACTTTTATACGTTAGTCTCCGTGCTTCTTCCACCTTCATTTACTCTTAATGCATACTAATATACATTTCACATTTTGTACTAAAAATAGTATGTTTCCTTAGGCTAATGAGTGGGCGTTGTTATTAGTTGGGCACGCTGCAGTTTGTTTTAGACGTGTTGAAGAGTGTGTGTATTAAGTAAGTTAATACAAACACTTAAGTATTAAGTTTTTCTACGTCACTCAGTTTCCCACCGTTTCATGTCCTACCTGAAAATAAAGATGACGACGGTGAAATTCGTCGCTGTTGACTTCATATATGCGGTGAAACTGTTGTCTGAACGAGTCGAAGTCAACTTCAGAGCCATTCAACTTACTCCGAGTCTTATCCGAGCTCACATTTTGACAACACAGAAGGCAAACGAGCGTGGAAGCGATTGCTGTTACTACCAAATATGAATGGTTCCCCGTCATTTGACGAAGAAATGTCGGTAAAAAACATTAAAATGGGAAGCAAGTTAAACAGAAATGTGATATTCACGGAAAAGGTGAGGAATAATCTATGGCGCGTGCGCAGCGACCAACAAGCGCTTCCTGGGAAACAGAAAGTAACCAGAGGGGTGTAGCTGCCCAGAGCCCTGTAGCTGCCTAGCTGCAGACCTCCACTGTGAGTGTACTGAACCTTTTGGAGTTATATAAAAAATACATAAATAACTTAACTAAAATATAACTTAAAAAAGTAATAAACTAAAATTAATTAATAACTTAATAATTATATAAAAATAAAAAATACTCTGATTCTGAGATCACATTTGTACCTTATTTACCCTAATTAAAAAAAAATGTTCTGCTGAAAGTAGCCTAACATAAGAATGTATTACCCAATCATGTTCAATCAAGTTTAAAATATTTTTAAATCTCATTCACCCAGAATTAAATAAAAAAGTGATGCAAATATTTTTTTAATAAAAAAATATCCACAATGAAAACCTATTAGTTAAAACTAATAGAAATTGTATAACTTGTAAAAACACACTGGAGCGCGCACACATGCACACACACACACACACACACACACACACACACACACACACACAGGTTGCTTCTCAGGCACAGTAGCAGCTGCAGAGCATTTTTCCAGCCTGTACTTTGTCAGGACCAGCCAACCAGTCAGTACACTGGGAGAAAAAGCAGGCTACTCTTGCTTTTTGGAGTGGCATCTGATCCTGCCTTCATCATAACCAAAGCCCCTCTGTAACATGCCGGAGGAAATGTCAGACCCAACAGAGGAACTCCCCAACAAGCCCTTCACGGCCCAGTTGTCCCATGTTTACCTCAGCATCTTGGCACTGTTCTGCTTTAAGCTCTTTGTTAAGATTTCTCTCAACTTGCTGGCATACTTCTACGTTGTCCGTGGGAACCGTAAAGAGGCTGCCAGGATATCAGCAGAGTTCTATGATTACGGTCAACAACACAGTGAGTACTCCTGAGAAAAACGCCTTCAAGAGTTGTTTTTTATTCTCAATGTGCTTTCTTTGTTCCACACACTGCATAATTTTAAGCATAAATATTTGTGTTAAAGCCAAATTTGGTGTAAAATGTAACCACTATACAACTGCACACCTAGCAACATGTTTGACTTCAGGCATATAAGGTCATATGTAGAAAATATGAACATAGTTTCCTTTAAAATCAAGTTCTAGAACTCCTCACTCACACAGCCACACACTCACAATTTCCGTGTTTACAAATGAGCTATAAATACTGCATTGCTAATTCAATCCAAGTATAAGAGCCATTATTTGTATTCACATTAATACATAGTGTAGATATAAATGATAGCCTACTTTTCTTTCATTAGCTTAATAGCGACTTATAAATCCAGAACAGTACATTCAATATTAAATGAAGACCCTGTAGGCTGGCAGGTCTTTTTCTCTAATGTATTATTAGAACACAGTCATGATATCCCTGCTTCTCCCTCCCCCGCCCCCATCCTGCCCTAGTTTCCATTCTCAGCTATGCAGTGCACCCTTTCACACATAGACAGCAACCAAAACAACACTCCACATTCTCAGGGACAGGCGGTTCGAAGGCACATCCTGGGCGAGAGAGACACAACGACAACACAATCTGTATCTATCATTCAAGGGGATGTTTAATTTAAAGTGGAGCTAGTCCATGGAATACTAATTAGCCAAGCTTAGAGTATTAGTCACAGTCCTTTAGATATGGTCTTCTGTTTGATGTCTATAGCTGGGTATTACAAATTACTGTCAGTCAAGGAAAATAGGCTGCATGAAGAAAAGAGCTGGAATTTCATAGGAAACATTAGGCCAATTATTATCTTTAAATTATGATAAAAATGCAGGAAGATGAGAATGATGATGATAACGTGTGGAACGCATCAGCTGTTATTCTGGACATTGACTCAGGTGTGCTTAATGAGACATTTTTTTGCCAGAATTACACCAAAGACAACCATAGTAAATTTCTCAAACTGATTTTAATTTGCCATGTGAATGGCGTGTGAATGAGCAGAGTTGGCTACATAAGGACTTCTCAAGCATGGTTAGTCATATGATAATATGCTACGCATTAACTCTTGGAAGATGAAAGGTAATGCATGGCCTGAAAGGTTTAAATATGACTTTGATAAACATAAAGGAGATGGACAATTGATAAATTGAGGTTTGTGGTTGGGATCTCACTAAGCATCTGTAATTGGTTAAACAATAAATTAATTATAATATTACAAGACATGATGACTAAACATCCTCTTGTACTGTTAGTAACTCAAGATTTGAGGCTTGTTCTGCTGTTGCAATAAATGTAAATGGCTCTGGATTAAAGCATTAACCTAATAATAGTAATAAAGCAAGCATTGAACTCTCACTGCAGGATCCTGGGCTGATCGCTCACCCCTACATGATGCTGCGAGTCAGGGCCGCCTCCTGGCTCTGAGGACCCTCATTTTGCAGGTGAAGAGAACACAATCCCCTGGGAGAGTTATGTGCATCTCCTCATTTGTGCACATGGGGTCTGTTGTAACTGTCCCTTGAGTAATTACATGTGTATCAGTGCCTTTGTAAACTCCTGGTTTAGATGTTAAATGAGAGGTTTGGATAAAAGTAAGGAGTCACTAAGGTTATCTGGGATTACCTCTAATTATCTAATTGGTACATTCCAACACATGCTTTATTAAATTTGTCCATTTGCACTTCAATTATTTCTCAACACTACATTTTGGCATTCCTACAGTCAAGTCCAGCCTTTAGTATGTTTATACAATACATCCATTTTGCATGACATTGCTGCCAAAGTTGTCAAAGCCAAAGCTTCCTCCTGACCTTTAATGGTTGCATCCAATTCTGCTGTTGCACAGGTTGTACGTTACAATAGCAAGACGGTTGACTTGCTATATTGTCTGCAACATAAATTGTCAGTCAACATCTGGCCATTAATAAATCATGTGTTTTAAGTATTTTTGTCAAACTTAGAAAACCATGACTTACCATCTTAGATAATACAGCACTAAAACATATTTTTAAGTAACTTAATAAATATTTGTTGGCGTACAGCACAGAACAACGATAACACACAGTATTACAGTATTACATAACCGTTATATAAAGTATCTGAAGGGGTCAAAAGAATTGCTGAACAATGCCAAAGACTAACAAATGAGAGTATCTACTCTCCCACTTGCATTTACAGCTGCACACAGACTGAGGGGTGTGCTACAAGAAATTGAACAATTTCAGCTCCCAAGCCAACAATGTCATGCTCAGACAAGCTCATGACAAAAGCAGTGATATCATTACAGTATTGCACATGGTGATTTATAAGCTCTTCACCAGAACCCCTTTAATTCTGCATTTAAATTAGCAAACTTATTGATCTCTATTGTTGAAATGTGTCTGTATAGGATAGTTTGTCAATTACTGAGGACTTGGTCGGTTCTAGAAAAGATAACCTTTATTGATGTTTTTACAATATCAGGTGTTCACCAATAGAGGTTGACAAAGGTCATGTATTGCCCCTTATAACATCTAAATGTCTCTGGCTTTTTGATTTTGTTTCCAGGGTCACAGTGTGAATGTTCTGACTATCGACCATGTGACACCCCTTCATGAGGCCTGTGCTGGAGACCACGTCGCTTGTGCCAGAGCTCTCATTGATGCAGGAGCAAATGTAAGTCACGTATTGGCCTGTAATGTTGCTATGGTGCACAGGTCAAATGTAATTTCCATGACTGGGAAAAGCTGGGTAGGGGTAACAAATGAGCAATGTACTGCTCTTCTTTTACAGTCACTGTAGAGCTATTAAGTTGTTGTTCCCCTTCAACTGTTCCCCCAGGCTGTTGCTATTAGTCAAATTGCATGGTTAAAAGAGGCCAAAAACTAACAGTTTAAAAAATGTGTTTACAGGTCAATGCTTTTACAATTGATGGAGTCACACCTCTGTGCAACGCCTGTACAGTGGGCAGTGTGGCATGCACTGAAATTCTTTTGGAAAATGGAGCAAAACCCCAGAGCCATGTATACCATCCCTCACCGATCCATGAAGCTACAAGCAAAGGTATATTAAAACAAAATATTATCAGCTATTCTTCTATTGCAATTTAATATATTGTACATCTAAAAAGTGTTGTGTGGCAGTTAATTGTCACAAGTAAGTTCAGGTTAAGGGCAATCCATTTAATACAAATTGTACCTGAGTTTGCTGCGCATATTCATTATCTACCACTCGATGTGTTATTTAATGTAACATGGGACAATATACACCAAATCTACTAATTAAAGCTTACACTAGATCCTGTCTTTCAACCTATATTTGTGTCCTTGAATGTGCTATAAAGCACTTTAAAACAAACCTGTACTGTGAAAACCAGATTTAAAAATAAATCCCAACATGGCCCGAGCAGACAGCTTGGAGAATTATCGCACATTGTCACTTACTGATTACTGTCTTCATGCTCCATTACTTCCAGGTCATTATGGTTGTGTGGAGGCTCTGGTGACTTGGGGGGCAGATGTGGACATGGACATTCCTCACCTGGGTACAGCGCTCTACACAGCCTGTGTCTGCCAAGAGCTGGAGTGTGCCAGGAAACTCCTGAGGGAAGGTCAGCTTGCAGCACAGTGTGGATCTTTACATCTTTATACAGATAAGCATACGTCTTTTGTGAACATACACACACAGATATACACACACATTTATTGTGCACAGGCAAGGACATAGCAACACAAACACATGAATGCTGTCAATTTTTAAAATACTAACTAAATAACTAAACTTATTTGCGTTGAGCAGTTATTCAACAAAACATTTGTTTGGTCTTATGTTAGTGCCTCTTTGCAGATGAAATGGCTTTACAGGAATTTCCAGTACAGCAATGGTAAACACCAGCAGTAGGTAATGGTCTGTAAGTTTATTCCATTTGTGCTAAAATTGTCTTTCTAGAGATCATATATGAATTCAATGTGATGATGATTGCGACACTTGCATTATTAGTGCAGATACATAACATGTTGCAATCTGATCACAGTGTGGCACAGCATTCACATGTAGCTACATTACAGCTGACTCATCAGATTTTTAAGCAATTTGTATATCAATATTGTTTTCTTTGAAGGGGACATATTATACAGTATTTCTAGCCCTATATTGTAGTTCTGTGACTCAGCATCTCAGCTCCTGTTTCTTTGAGACCAAGCCCCCTCAAAACCCACTGTCTAATGTGTTCACCAGGTTGCTGAAGGGATAGGTCTGCATGTTCCTTTGTGGGCGTGCCCAGCATTCTCTTCCTGGAGCAAATGACCATATTTGGAAATCCGGCTTGGAAGGACATCATACCAAGCCATTAGTAGAAAAAACAGTTCAAAACAAAGCGTTCGGATCAGGAGGATATCTGAGGTTTTGGCTGACAGGGATTTCTTTTTAATACTTTTACCTCATCATTTGAAACTTTGTTCGTGTTTAATATGAACATCTGACATTGTAACATTATAGAAATGCTAGAAAATATGACAAAGCATAATAGGTCCCCTTTAAAGTAACAACGTCATGTCCATTCTCTCAGGGCTATTGAAAGTCATTTATGGAAAAATAATGGAAATTGTTAGGTAGAGCAGACGAAGGAAGGGAAGTACATAAAAAATAAGAAAATATTATCAGAAAGTAACTTCTGGATTACAGTGAACAGGTATTGATGACGTTTAACGTTTTTCCGACTTGACTCTAGAATGGATAATCAAGTTGTCCTGCATACAGGTGCAAATGTACAGAAAGGCAAATCCCTGGATTCACCCTTACATGCAGCTGCAGAAAAAGACTGCACAGCTGTAGTGAAGCTGCTGCTGGACTTTGGTGCAGACATTAATGCCCGGAACACAGAGTTTCAGAGGCCAGTAGATGTGGCTCCACCCAGCAGTCTAACAGAGGGCTTCCTACTGCTCTATGAAGGTACAAGAACACCTGCAAATTGGTTTGGTAGGCAATTACTGACCTATGTTTGCATTTTTAACTTTTGGTATTTATGCCTGTGTTTTAATATACCAGCGTCAACATATAAAGGTTGTCCATTTACCTGGGCTGTAGCAGGACAGAACGTTTTACAAAATTCAGTCCAACCTAAGTCAAAGGTTTTCTTTGGGAAGTAATCTATACATCAAGACCAGCTTATATAATGTTTTTTCCTTGTCTCCTGTCACAGCTACACCACGACTGCTGAGTCAGGTGTGTCGTCAGTGCATCAGGAACTCCGTCGGCCGTGACAGACTCCACCTTCTTTCCCACCTTCCCCTGCCCAACAGGCTCAGGAACTACCTGCAGTACCAATGACAGACAGAACAACTAAATTGTCTGCCTTAATGGGACTAACATAGAAAAGACCTTGACACAAAGAGCAAATCAACTTCATGAACTCTTCCTACTTTTAATTTTAGCTACCAGTCACTGCAGTCAGAGCAATTAGTTGAAATTAGTCACATAAGTCCCCTGAGTAGCTGGCCAAGCTGTGTTGAGCTGTGGACCTAGCTGAATGTAAAGCAGAGGGTTTCTAAAAGAGCTTGCAGATGTAGCTTTCCCTATATATATTACAGTAACAAAATATAATTAAATATTATTTGCAATTCATGTTTGCAGTTTTTAGAAGATACCTTCATAGTTGTGATAACTTTACATAAGACTATAATGTCATAAATGCAAAATGAATGAAAGTGAATGAGTATTCATAGTTTTGCTTTTGATATACAATGCATAGCTCACTAGATGATTAAAAGTGTTTTAAAACCTGGTGCATTCCAAAATATGTTGTTTTTGTAAAAACACATAGGATGTGATGGTAATTAATGATGTTTAACTTGAGAGTTCCATTGGGTCTGTTATTCATTCAAAAATGTTGACAACAAAAATAGCTGATGAGTTTAAGCTTAGATTACTGTGTAATGACAACTGGAGGAGGCTGACCTTGTTGGAAAGTCCCAAATGGAAAATATGAGTGAGTAAAGCAGCTATTGTTTGTTTCTAATGCTGGGACAGTAGCTAATACCACAAATTAAATAAAGCTATTATATATTATAACAAAATAATCATGAATAAAGTAGCAGTATGAAATAACTTTTCATAATTCTGAGTTTTAACTTTTTAGTGAATTATTTCACAATTCCATGGTTATATTATGTCTGTATTTATGCAATTATGTATTTCATAATGTCTTATTTTTCTATTTAATAATGAATACTGAGAAAAAAAAATATTTATTGGTATGCCTCCGTAAAAGTTCTGTATTTATGTTACCTGAATAGAGTTTGTGTTTCATTTTCATCCTCTGAGGGGCAGTACCGCCACCGCTGTCTGTCAAGAAATTGTGTCGTGTCGTTGCCAGGGTAATATAAACAAAGAAAGTCAAGTACGACAAATGCAAGCTGTAGCGACTCGTTACTTATGTTAGAGGAAAATGGTCGAGTTAATTAAGTATACCATGTTTAAAGTTTATGATGGTTTCATGGACATCTAGACAGTAAACACATCAGTCTCAGAGCAGCATGTCTTCTGTACAGTTTCCCCAAAAGACAGGACTGTCAAGAGAAGTCGTGAAATGGCTGCAAAGCCTCGACCTGTCATTTTATCCGAAGAACGTGCGCAGGTAAAGAATTACAGTTAGACTAACGTATTACAAACCTCTCTAAACTAAGCTACTTTACAGCATACAGGTCCTAGTAAAAACTGGGCGATTTGCAGGTCAATTTCCAGACTGTAAAAAACATTTATCCCGGATAAATGTTTGTAACGTTAGTTGGCTAAAGCCCGTTTTGCAACATTGCTAACGTTAGTTTAAACGTGATTAAGCAAGCATGTTGATTTACTAATGTTAGTTAATGCTAACTTTAGCTAACTTATGTTAATGAGAAGCACATAATGCAGTTAAAAAAAGGTTAGCAAAACAACAAAAAACAAATTTTAACCCACTTTATTATTATTTTTATTTTTTATACCTATAACTAGGTAGTTAACTACACCTCTAGATATATTTTGACTTGAAAACAAATCCATGTTAAATTAAATCACTTAACAACTCTTGCTAGCTTGGGAATTTTAATTTTAAAACATTTAAAAATTGCTCCATGGTCGTTTTCAATGAGCATTTCTCCACTTCTTAACTGCGTGCAACTTAATGGTCATGCAACTATTTCATCTGGAAAGGGCCTCATTGACATCTCTTTTACTGGAGAGTTGCACCATAAAACACAAAGACAGCAACATATACAACACATGCTTGCAATGAAATAGTTATACTTAGGATAAAATATAGAATAATCAAAGATCACAGTGCACTAAATATACTTTAACAAGGTATAGAGAAGCATCAATGCTTTGCAGTCCTGCCAAGACAGCAAATTCTTCAAAGGGCATTTCACTGGTAGAGTAAATATACTGATCTCCCTACTTTTTACTTCCAGAGATTTTTCCAATGGTTACCTTGTGGCAGAGATATTTTATCAGTATTACCCCAAAGACTTTCCAGTGCATTCATATGACAAAGGAACATCCCTTTCTGCCAAACAGAGGAACTGGAGCCATATAGAGAGGGTAAGAGAAGGAAAACAAGTAAAATATGACTAGTAAGAAATGTCTTAGCTACAGTATGGCATTTGATACTATTAAATTCTCCCTTTACACGTGCAGACTACTGAAATACATTTTTTAAAACAACTTTTAGGTGTCCATCCCAAATATTGTGATATTGCTTACAGCACAAATCCTTAAATAGCAAATTATAACAAATAATCCATACTGAAGACCCATCATGTTATATTTAACTACAAAACAATAATTTCTTGTTTTGAGTCAGATAATTACCAAAGATTTATATTGTTCCAGACTTTACAGAAGCAGAATCTTCACTTGATGAAGGAGGTCATTGATGGAACCATCCACTGTAAACCAGGAGCAGCTGAGCTGTTGGTGCAGGAGGTTTATACTATTTTAACTAAGCAGAGGTAAGGGTTGATGGGTAGGGCAGAAAGTTAACTGTTTTAGGCAAATTATAAACATTTTGCAGCTATTCACTTACTTCAAAGTATGTTGTCTAGTTTAATATTGGTACATTAGGCACTCAAGCTTACATTAGGCACTCAAGCTCAGTAAGACACTCCAGCTAACTTATTATTAGCTCACAAGTGCCCCAGTGTTGAATGTATTTAGTTTGTTTTTCTGGTGTTGTATGGAGAATTACTAAGCTTGTCTATTAAACATGAGAGGCGTCGCTTGGTTTTATTATCGTTGGCCAACTTTTGAGTTGAACCTCAAACTGAGTATTTTTTGCTTTCTTACTGGAATATAGAAATATGGACTCGTAGTAGATTTGAACTGAGATAAGGACTCATTAATTGGTGGTTGAACTGTAGGTTAATTATATTATTTAATTCCATGACTTGACTCACACATTATCTTTATCATATTATTAAAATTTGATACTTCTTCTTCATTATTTCTTATAATAATAATAATAATTCATGCATCACCTAATTACACAGGCCTAACCCAAAAACAGTGTATGTAATCTATCCAATATTGTGTTAGTGATACTATAAACTGATTTACAGCTGGTCCATTTTGAATAATACAGAAAGTAAAGAGCTTAAAAATTAATCACTTATCAAATCACAATTGCAATACTGGTAAAAAAATATTCACAATTAGATTATTTTCCCAAATCGTGCAGCCCTACCTTCTAGGGCACTTGAACGCAACTAAACAGTGAAAACCCAACTGAAAAGTGTAAAAATTATATATACACAAATGTGAAACATATTAACATAATAGAATCCTGTAGGTATTCTAATTTTTTCAAGGCTTCCTCCTCAGTATCAGCGATGTTATGGATGTTAAGACAGACTTCAGTGACAAAGAGTACCAGGGGCTTCTGCCCACACTGGCCCGCTCCACTGCCACCAAGGCCATCAAGAACAACCTGAGGATAACAGAGATCATGGCTGAGCCTGACATTAGCACAAACCACAGGAAGGCAGAAGTCATTCTCCATCGGCACCTGGAGCACAAGGCTGCAGAGAAGGTTCTCAACCCTGGTGAGTCACCCAGGAGTGATACTTGAGAATTCTGTGGGGGCAAATGTAACCTTTTTATTTTACTTAGGTCTAAATCATGTCTGATACACTGTGCTATATTATGACAATGACACAAGAGTTGTAAACACAGGTCATATGGATTGACATGGACTGACAGACTGTTGGCATACTAAGGAGAATATGAGGTTAGATAGAATACAGTGACATATAGACTTTACTTGGCCGGGCCATCCAGGTATATAAGCGGCTGCCAAAGTATATTTGGCGACCCATCTGTGGTTGATTAATTAGTGGACAATCTCCCCTTGCTTTACTCCTTCTGTGCAGACTTCTGAAGTGCACACACTCTTCAGAGAAACACACACACAAAGCGAGATAGAGAGAGAGAAGAGACTCTTTGGTATTACGTTAGAAGACCAAACAGATATTTTACAAGCACGGACTAGGTAAAGCAACTGTGAACACACCTGTTGGTGCCGTCATTTGGCAGAGCTGTAGGTAAAAGCAAGGTGAGTAGATAGTAGTTTGTGATTAAACACTAAAGGTGGAGAATTAAGTAGAATTAATATGGTGAAATAAGAAATAACCTATTATTAATAGGGTAATGTATTCTTAAACAATAACAATGTCCTTCATGTCTCATATCTCTTAATGTGACAGAATTTGGCCAGTTTTGACAGTTTCTTTGGTTTGATGACAGGACGTTTTGAAGTGAAGTCTAATCTGGGTCAGCTGGCGGTCAACAATCTTGTGCAATCCATCCGCGGTGATGAGTGCTTTGACAGCCATTCATCTGGAGAGACTACATCACGTAAGTGGCAAGTCTTATGTTCTCTCACTCTCTCTTGTTCTTTTTCTGAACAGTAATGAGCAGAGAATATTGATTCTGTAAATGTGCACATGCATTATTTGTGTGTAGGAGATTTTAATGTTTCAGGATTGTCTTTACCTTTTCTCTGAGGGAAGACATAATTTAAAATATAAATGTTACTCCTCAGAGTCAGTATGCCATTTGAATGGTTGCAATTACAAATGGTAATTTGTTAAATTAATAACGTTACTGTGTTTTCTTTCTTCCCCTGGTGCCAAATAACCTTGTGCACAGAACATAATTGATTTATTGATGTAAAAGCTGCACTTTACCAATCTATTTTCCGATTTCTGCCATTTTAGAGTTGTGCTCCTCGTCAACGTGGAGTGGAGCTGTTGTTTCCTTAAAAGAGATAAAGGTTCGCCAGGCTGTCAAACGCTCCCTGGTTAACTATTAAAAAGATCTGTACCATATTATTGTTCTTTCATTATTCAAAGCATAGCCTTTAATTATTTTCCACACAAGCATTACAGGAGTATAATTTGTTTTAAAAGACAAATGACATCACTGTTTGTTGTGGCTTATGTAATGCTACTGTGCCACTGCCATCATGTTTGAGCTACATCTGTTCTGACCAGCAGGTGGAAGCATTGAGTCATAAACAGAGCTCCCCTCAATGGCCTTTTAAAATGAGTCCACTCCTGTAGGTGGACCATTGACAAAACGAGAAAATAAAATCAGTGTATGCAGCAAAAATTGACTGGCCTTACTGTATTTCTGTTTGTGTCGTTCACTATGCTAAGTATTCAAATGCTATTCATAGTTCCTTTGCCCATTAATGAATATGCATCTTCCTTCCTTTACCATCACTAATGCTACAGTAATTTTTCTTGATTTTAAACTGCATTTTAAGAAATTATTATCAGCCACCTGCCAAAATGCTGGTAAAAGTATGCTGTAGCTCATTAAATTCAATGTGGTAGGCATCACATTTGGTAACTAATCTCGATAAGGGATTCTTAAATTGGCTTCCTTGTTTGGGGAACAGCCAGTCACTGTGGCACGTAGACACAGCTTTTCTCTGTCTTGTTTCTCATTTAATCATTATTGTTTCAAATTGTCTAACTGTTGGTTTAATACATTTCAGCACATGGCAATCTATATATTAGGAATATTGAATGATGAATCACTGGTCTCAAAGGTGTTGATGACCAATTAAGGCTAAATATGTTTTGCTGTTTCTGTGACTATCTCAATAAATCTAATGCAATGGTAACATGAATTAAATGTGCTGACACATGTTCATGTAGAGCAGCACAAAAATTGTGATTGTGTGGAAAAACAAATTTATATAGTGCCCCTAACATCACTGGTTACTAAGGCATTTTAAAAACCACCTTATCTGTACATGCTGTACACTAATGACTGCAGAAGTTTGTATCTGTCAGTAAGAAAACATTTTATCCTACAGCACTTTTTAATTATTTAGTCATTGTGAGCTAGTTACAGGAGAGTAACTGTGTCCGTGTGGTTGATGGATTTATTCAGGGGCGCGATGACAGATTCTAATAAATTAATGTATGCAAGATGCATTTATCTTTGAGGGAAAAGTTAATTTTTAGGTTTAGGTTTAAATTATTTGTCCTCTCAAAAGCCAAACAAATGTACAAATGTGCATTAGCTGTATTCACTCATTCATTTACTATATAACAACTGCAGATTTTTTTATTCTTGATTTTTGGTCCTTACTTGGTTGGTCATCATTCAGCATTAACAGAATTGTCTGATGGTGTAATGTTAAAATTCTTTCACTAATATGCTTTATGGATACTGCTGGTGCTACACTTAACACTGGGTACATATCTAGAATTAATAATATATAAACCAAATGTAAAATGTACAATTTTTACCTGACTGGAAATGAAAACAATTTGCTCTGACCTGCATTAACAACACACTTGCCTTTAACTGAATAGTGCTATGGATTTGTCCTTTTAGGCAAGCAATCTACCAATTCAATCCACACTGAAATTATGAAAAACCAGAAATATACACCGATCAGCCATACATTATGACCACTGAGATGTGAAGTGAATAACACTGATTATCTTGTTACCATGGCACCTATCAGTGAATAGTATATATTAAGCAGCAAGTGAACATTTTGTCCTCAAAGTGTATGTTAGAAGCAGGAAAAATTGGTAGGCGTAAGGATTTGAGAGACCAAACTGTGATGGCTAAGTGACTGGGTCAGAGCTTCTCCAAAACTGCAGCTCTTGTGGGGTGTTCCTGGTCCGCAGTGGTCTATTCTAATCATAAAAAGTCCAAAGAGGGAAAAGCGATAAAGTGGCAACAGGGACATGGGTGGCCAAGGCTCATTAATGTATGTGGGGAGCGAAGGCAGATTGCTGAAAAAGTTAATAATGGTTCTGACAGTACATAGGCAATGTGCCCATGCTGACCCCTGTCCACTGCCAAAGGCACCTATAAAGGGCATGTGAGAATCACAACTGGACCAAAGAGCAATGGAAGAGGTGGCCTGGTCTGATGAATTGTGTTTTCTTTTACATGACCCAGGTGTTACTTTGACACGTACCACTTACCTAAGCATTGCTGCAGTCCATGGATACCCTGTCATGGAAAAAGAGTTCCCTGATGGCTGTGGCAGCAAAAATGGTTCAGGAATGGTTTGTGACACACAATACGAGGTGAAGGTGTTGACTTGGCCTCCAAATCCCCAGATCTCAATCCAATTGAGCATCAGAGGGATGTTGCTGGACAAACAAGTCTAAACCATGGAAGCCCCACGGGCCTCGACAGGTCAGCGCTATTTTGGCGGTAAAAGGGCAACCTGCACAATAATAGGCAGGTGGTTTTAATGTTATGGCTGATTGGTGTACATCCAGGATAATCTTTGTTTGATCAACATAAAGATCAATACACCTTTGCAAAAAAATGTTATTGCCTTCTCCTGTGTGTTTATTTTTGCATACTTAGATAAGAACATTATTTTGTTCTTTTCTGGTGCCAAAGCCACTCAAATTTATGTAGATTTAAATCACTCTGTTGGGCCCAAATCTCCAAGCACTCGTGGACGCTTAGTGTACAGTACAATTGAGCTGTGAAGCTAGTGAAAAACGGATGACAGGATGATAAGTGTTTCTGGCTGACTGCCTGGCTTCTCATGTGGTCTAAGAGTCTGGGCTTTCAATAGACAGATAGGACACTGCTGTAAAGATATGATCTCCACAGCCTCAACAGACTATTAGCTATAGATGACCATTAGATATATTGCTGCCATAGCTACACACTAGAATTTGACTTTTACATATTCGTGGAGTAGAGAAAAATTTGTGTTAACTGCAAAAGCAAACAATTACAACAGCTAATGTAAACTGTAAACAAAATGTTGAAACATAACACTTAAAAATCAATCGATCAACAATTTTATGAGAGAAAGTGTGGTTATCTGACATTTTAACAAACCCACTATCCTATAATACTATATCTCATGTCTCTGGATACAGCCCATCCTTTTTCCATGGTAGTCAATGGCTGGTAAAGCCTCTTTCCCCGCCTCCCTCAGTGAGCTGTAAAACCTGACCTCCTTAATCTTTCAGTGTCTTTTGATTTCTCTCAGCTTGACTGGGCGTGAACACACATCAGCACTTAAGATGAGGAGCACCGTCGCCTGTTGATTTCTGCAGGCACTCGGAGATGAGCATCGGAATTTGGATTTTAAGTGTCGAGCCCCACACTGGGCTACATTTGTTTATTCTGAGAATCCAGATTGTGAGGTAAAACTACAGTCAGCAGAAAGTGATACCTTAGCCTGAATCCTGATATATTATTTTTGTAACGCACAAAAAATTATACTTTAACCACTAATAATGATAAGTAAGAAGAGCTGCTTTACATAAAAAGCTCTGGCCAGGGTTACAGGGTGATGTTTATATTTATTTTACATCTACACGCCTCTCCTACTGAACAATATCCAGGGATAGGTTGCTATGGCAACTAGCAAGCCCATACTGGAGGGCGACCAGGAGACATTAATAAGCTTACAGTGAGCTTCTTTGGCTCCTTCTGTTGGTCATGAGCATGGGCGGTGGCTGTAGGATTTCAAGCCGCATGTGCATGCATACAAAAAATATAAAAGCACATTCATCCAAGATGATAAATATGCACTTACATTTATGTGCAAAACACAGATAGCATTTTGTGATGAAAATATGGAATGCCAGGAAACCGATGTTAGAAACTGAGAATGGCTAAAATGCCCTAAGAAAGTGTTTCACCATCTGCCGATTTTTCCTATTGGCATCATGGTACCCACAGTTTGAAGGATGCACTAGTGAAGGCACAGAGATGCAGCAGGCGGAGGGAGGGGGTCTGCGCCTAGTAGGGAACACAGACAGGAACACGACTAGGTGGTTGTGGGTGGGGTGGGTATCTTCATAAGCTAAGGATTCCCCTAGAAAAAGCCCTCACCCATTCCCCCACAGCAAATCTCCCATCCCTATTGACAAAGCCACGGTAAGCTAGTGTATGGCCATGTTATCCGGGCCAAGTGTAGTGCACCATGTGGCTCAGCATGCACACATGTGAAAAGTTTTGTGCATGTCAGTTTCTAATATTTATTTGTATTTATTCAGTATCCGCTAATGAACTGCTTTTATTTACATATTTTCAATTGAGATACAGTACAATGCATTACTCACTAGCAAGTTGCTGCCCCCTGTTCTTAATTTTCAGAACCCCAGCAAAATTCAGCTAATTAAGTGCAAATGAGTATTTCTTTTATGTGCCACATGCAAAAAAAAAACATTTATTAAAACATTATTCATTAGATTAGACTAAAATTCAGTCTTCAGTGAAAGATATCCTTTCATTACTGCTGTTTACAGTTTTTTTAATAATATGCAATAGAAATATCAAAAAACAATACTGAAAATAAAAGATTTCATATTGTGTGTCAAATAAGAAGTTAGTTCAGAAATGTTCAATCAAAGTTGGAAAACAGTACCAAGAGAAGACAGTGGGCTTGTAGTGAAGTTATTTCTTAACTAATGATTACTGGCAAGGGAAAACTGAGCAACTGAACAACAACTCAGTATGCCCAACACATTTCAGCAACCTGACTTTATTAGGTAACTAAAGAGAAGAATAACAGAGTTTAAATATTTCTGTACAGTAAAAGCAAATGACCACAATGCACTTTACATGCAAGAAAACTGCCCATCTCTTCCTCAAGTAGAGTGAACAAACCTACTAGAATTAGACCAATGTAAAGGGCAATGGCAACAGGAAGGTATGTTAAAGTAAAAATAGAAAGTAAGACAAAGGCTATATGTCTTTTGGGCCCAAAGCAAGAAGAAAAATACTGCCAAGCAGTTGCTCTTTTCAGTACCTACAACACTTAAAACAACATATAGTATATATTGTGATCTAGTTGGTCATATCTCAACAATACTTTGTAGTATAATGGCCCACTAAAACAGAACAAAACAAACAAACAAACAAACAAAAAAAAAAAATATATATATATATATATATATATACTGTATATATAATATGTATATAACATTAACCTTGTGTATACTTCAAAGTATGACCTGATACCAAGTGATTTTGGATTTTTTTCAGACTCTGCAGTATTTACTTGTGGTTTGCGCTGGATATCAGTCAACATCAGCCTCCATATTTAACAGAATTACTAGTTAATTCCTAATAGTAGGAAAATCATACCTTCATGATGAAAGGTAAAACATAATGTTGTCTCCTGATAGGAGAGTCTGGCCTTGCTTGATCTGGATCCAAGTGATGAGCTGGCCAACTGACCAACTATCACACATGCTGACCAACCCACAAACAGACACTGACATCCCTCAAGCTATTAGTATTGCTAATAAAAAGCTAAGTTGCTAAATTTAACTAAAACGAGGTACTTAGTGGACACAGGAGGTTAGACCATTTGGTTTGACAATTTGCTACAGAAGGCTAGTTGAATCATTAATTAAAGAAATTGCATTAAACAAGTCAACATTAATAAAGCATTACATTTTAACATAAATAAATCATTACTGAATCATTAATTTTGAAACATGGCATAATTAACAGCATAATTACCAATAAACAAAGACAATCATCAGGATGATCGTGCAGTTCTTCTAGAAGGCCTACGGCCTAGAGATCTTGTTATTAGGGCAGATATACTGTAGGCCAAGAACAAGGTAAAGGCTGAGAAAAAGATACCTTTTAACATGTTTATACATCAATAAAGCTAAAGGTTGTCACCACCCGGTTTTTAACATTTAAGCTAGCTGATGGTCAAACCATTACTCTAAAACGGTGTTTCTGCAGGTTTTAACAAGTTCAATTTAAGACCTTTTTCACATCCATACTGGTAAGTAAATTAATTTATTCACAATCAACAATCCAGAGAGCGTAAAGTAAGACGTCACACTATCGTCACACATCAGGCAACATGGCTTGAAACAGCTCACATCTCCATTGCTTTTATATGACTGATGTTAAGAGACTATGTGTAAAGTCCAGAGCACCTCCACTTTTGTTGTCAAATGTTGTCAAACTATATATAAACACGTAGGGAGGTAGCTTACTGGAATTTAAGTTTTTAGTGCAGAGAGGGTTGGGCTGGGGCTGGATGTGGTGATTCTCCCCGATGTGAATACAGAACAATACTGGGTGATGGCAGGCTTTTTTCTTACTTTCCATGTGACTATGATGCCATTAACTGTTATACCCAATAATCTAATTTGAATGTTTTCTTGCACAAGGTGCAGTGGGCTTCAAATTCATTAAGGTGCTGTTAGAGTCAGAGATCTGACTCTAACAGCAGAGCACTGACTTGCACTTACCCATATTAGATTAAAGTTATGTTAACAGAAACACTTACTACTCATTACTTTTAGAAGTACCTATTTTTTGATGAGAGAAGATGCCATGTTAGCACACACTGGGTGGGTAAGCTTTGATAAATTCTGAGTGGGCTGCACAGTTTGAATTAGTGGTTGGTTGGTTTCATCTTGGTTTTGTTTTATAGTTGTTACAGCATGATGAATATAAATTTTCCCAATAACTTATTTAAAGGTGAGTCTGAATTTAAAACTGGAGTGTGGGACTTTAAATGAACAAACATTACTTTCAAGCTCTTGCCAAACGAGTTTACACAATACCAATTAAGTTCATCACCACCAGGCAAATCTCTCTGTTTGCAGTCTACCAGATTTTTAAAATCTGGTGTCTGTAGTTACATTTCCACATTGGTGCACCGGTATGCATTTTTATGTCAACCAGAAATTATTATTATGTAGAGATCTCCATCACCCATCATTACTGTAAAAGAAATGGTCCATTTGGAAATAATGTTTATTATTTGGAATTGTTAGTTTATTAAATATTATGATTGTATAATTTGTGTTAATATGCTTTGGCAACATTGTGTTGTATGCAGTTTATTGTATGCCAATAAAACATCTTCAATTGAAGTTAAATGGAGACTGTCTCTACAAGGACCAGTAGTGACAGATTAGGTTTAAGCTACTAGGAGTATGGCAGAGCCTATGGCAGAAAAACCTAAAAAGCATCCGGGAAAGGTTTCTGAAACTCCAGATGAAAAACAAACTTTGCGTACAGGAAAGGATTAGTCAGAAAAAGAACGAGATTGTCTATGAGGACAAACATAGATATATTTTCCTTGTTGGAGAGCGCTGAGGGAAGAGAAGAGATTAAGGGCTGACACTTTCTGCTTTTGGACAGGTTGGTATTTTTAAAATATTTGGAATGAGCTAACTAGTACACTTGTCCTAAAATTGACTGTTGTCTTGGAACTGTGGAAATGTCTCTCTCTATAGGTTTTTCTGAAAAACCGAGCCTGAGGGGAGCTAACCTGTAGGCCATAGACTGTATATAAAAATGGACGTAGTGTCCGTGACATGACCATAGCATTCTGAAGAGCTGTTTTGAAGCAGTTTGCTGTGCTGGCCGGCGCCATCTTGGCAGTGCGTCAATTGCGGATAACCATAAATGGATAAAGAGGTGGGTCGTGGGTGGAGCTGAAGTGACGAGTTGCTGAAACCACACCCGCCTAGTTCGACGTGACAGAGTTAGCTCAGGATAAGGAGCTAATGCTATATGCTACTCTGCTGCTTTGTCAGCTTGGATGGTAGCTTGTAGCTATATTGCTACCACACTCAAGGTAAGTTAACCTTAAACTGTACAACAACACTTTAAGTAACTATTTATCTGTTATTGAGGTTATAACACACAAGGTTTCACCATTTTTTAATATATAAATGTGGTCATTTGCAACTCTAGATTTTGTGAGACTTGCAGAAATTTGGCATTTAACATTAGCAGTTACCATAAATCAGCATTCTCAAATGAACAATTTAAAGCTAATCAATTAATCTGTTCACATATCGAAAGTTATTAGTCATTTATTTTGATGCCACTTGATCACTTAATACTAGTCAAAGTTAATAAGCTAGCATTAGATTCCTATTAGAATAGTTGACAGATGATAGTAACCCTAGCTATTTAGATTACAAAACATTAGCCGTTAGAGTAACGTTAATGTTACTGCTAGCGACAGCCCTGTGTGAGATTATTGTCTTAAATATGACTTTTGAGAGAGATGGGCACTTGGATATTTGTCACAAGATGTTTATTTCTTTCAGTGATCGGTTCTTGTTGAAGTTCTGATGCCTCTAGGTCTGCTACACACAGCTTAAACTGTAAGTACTGATGTTAGTCTTGGCTACTTGACATTTGTCAGCTGATACTACTTTTATGTCTTCAAAGGACAACACAAAAAATACTGTCGACTATTGTTATTGAATGTCATTTTGAGGTGTTGTGCCTTTGTTCCATTTCTCCCACATCTGACATAGTATTGTCAACATAAACGGAGCCATCTTTTAGAGGTGCATCTCAAAAAATTAGAAGTGTTTTGAGCTGGTGTTTTGAGCTGTTTAAAGAGTTCTTTTCAGGTTGTCATTTCTTTGAAAATGTAATTAATTTTCAGATACTGGAATTTTGAGTTCCATGAGTTGTAAACTGTAATCATCAAGATTAAAACAAAAAGGACTGGACAAACCTGTAGCATTTATTACACATTTATTTTCCTTCCATAGTCACAGTTTGGATCACTTGAGAGCTGGTGCCCAGAAAGCTGCAGCGACCTTTGAAGCATTCTCAGTGTGCCGGACATCTGTATCTGTTTGGGTGGACTGACATGGAATGCCCTTCTCCTCTTATGTTTACTTTTAGTTTTAAATATTGTCCATGTGTGTTTGTGTCCATTTTAACTCTTTTTGTCTTTACTACTGATTAAAAGTTCGATTTGACATTATGTCTGTCAATTCCATGGACACGCTAATCATACAACACAGATAAAACATCAAATATTAAAACTGAACTTTTTTTAAATGAGAAAAATAGTACAAGTTTAGTACAAGTTGAAAAGTGAAAATACTTGTGAAAGTTATGCAGTGTATTTCTGTGTGCTTGAGTATTTTCACTTTCTACCTCATACTTGAAGATATATTCAGGGCCATACACCCAATAACAGAGCCTGATGTTTTTGAAGAGTGCCTTCTTTGCTGCTCCGATTTAAGTCTAGTTTAAACGCATTAGAATATACACATCCAAACCAACTTGTTGGTAAGTGTTGAAAGAAAGACTGACCTGCATAGAGTAGTTATGAATCTAACTAGGTGGTATCATTAATCGTAACGTACTCTAAAGTCTAAGAGCTGATCAAATGCATCAGTGGTAAATAGGGGCATCTAAACTTTCTCAGAGGACACAATATATGACACCTTCTACTTGGCTTCAGATCTATTCAGTGTGGCTGACACAGCCCAAAAGTGTCTCTTCTGAGACAGCAGAGTGGCCAGTCAGGAAATGAGGTTTCTTTAGGTAGATTTATTAAGAAATTATATTTACTGAATTATTCAGTGAAACCAGATATTGTGACTTTGCCTCTGACAGACAACATGGGAAATGTAAGCCAAGAGTGTGAAACACTCACTGTTTCTGCAACACAGTCCATTATAAACCACATATTAAATAACGTTTATACAAACATTGACAAGGGAAACACGTTAATTCTCTCTGTGATTATGGACCCTCACCAAAACTGCCCACCAACAATGATATCTGGCCCACTGCCAGATTATAAATAATAATTTATATCAATATAAATAAATACTTTCATAGCTTTGCTTAAAAAATAGATCTCAGTCATGACAGCAACAGTTACTCACATAATCACTTCCTCTTTAGTGGTTTTGCCTACAAAATAAAAGTGCGAGAAGCTTGTTTACTGTAAGCTTCTATTTGAAGTTGAACTGAGCTTTTACTTTGAAAAACTGAACGACATTAATAAGAGCCTGTAGCCTGCTTGACACACCTCTGAAAGAGCCGACAGAAAATGTGATTCCCCTAAATGTCCTCTGCCTGGAGATACTGAGGAAATGAGGAAGAGGAAAAAAAACAATGTCCCAAGGTGGGTTCAAACCTTCAATCCTTGGGTTACAAGTCTAGCACCTTACCAACTGAGATAATCAAACAACATGCCTCAGCATTGTAATATTATGGCTTATATTCTCATCCACCATCTAATGGTTGAAGCTATTGTTCCGTTTAAAAAGTTATTTGCAGACCCCTGTAGTATATTATCACTACTTCTTCTTCTTCTTCTTCTAACGTACATATTCAACATAGTGATGAGTGTATGCACTGCCTGAATTCTACCAAAAGTAAAACAAGAAGAGCTTAGTGAAAACCATAGACTATGTAAAAACACAAAATGAGCTCTGTAGCGCTGTTTGTCTGTTTTCAGCTACAGTAGAAACATGATGATGCAACATGGCGATGTCCATGGAAGGGGGTGCCTGCGGTTATGTAAATATAAATGGCTCATTCTAAGGTAAATAAATACATAATGGTTTATTATATAAGGTCTTTACACCACTGAAAACAGTTATGGATCTTATATTGCATTTCTGTTGATAGAACCTCAGAAATATTACACACTGAAACTTTAAAGAAATGTCCAAATAAAACCAGTATAAACATCAGCTTGTCTTTTTTTTTTATTTTCTACTAACATATATACAAAATGTTAACCTATAAACACTATCTTAATATTTTCATTTACAGCTGTTAACTATAAAATATTGTTAACTTTAGATCACACTATTTACATTTAACATAGGAAACTGATGAATGAAGAATGTGATTTTATTTGTAGTATATTTAGTCTGATCAATTTTATATAACAAAAATATTCTTAATACACAAGCAATTGTTTAACAATTTAAAAATATATCTTGCATTTATGAAAACATCAATATTTAAAGCCTAAAAATGGACAAGTAGTTATGTATGATTTTTGGTAACAGTTATTATAATGATAGAACCTGTTTATAGGAACCCATTTTCATAATTTGAAATCAGTAGTGTTCAGGTGTTGTGGAGTAAGTTAAAAGAAAAGGCTGAGCCAAGCAGTAATGTGCAGGATGCGAAAGAGCCTTGCTAGAAGCTGGGACTGTTATGTCCTGTAGAGCTGGACGGTACTTCATCTGGATGGGTTCTGGATTAAGCAGCGCTGGCACATGAAAGACATGGGTACAGACTTTCTGACAGTACACAGCCACCCCCCCAAACTGCCATAAACATACTGAACTCTGAGATCGCCTCAGCATGATAGCCTCTCTGGCATGTTGCAATAATTAGGGTGGCAATGTGAAATACACTGTTTATACATGTGTGCAAAATGAATCTTGTCGCTGTACACTGCAGTAAAAATCTATGCTGAAAGGCAATATGCAATAATCTAGACACATGTTGACCACTCAAGTCAGCTCTATGTATATTTATTAATAAGATCTTATTTTATATTTCTTATTTTATATTTCTTATTGAACTGTACTAATTGATAGACATTTTTTTGATCACAATTTATCTCCTTAACTAATCCAACTTTACCAAACTCAGGAACATCCCCCTAGTTACAGCCCAGCTTCTTGTTTTCACCACAGGTGCAAAGTAGGGCTGCAACGATTAGTTGATGTAATCAACGACAATTCTAAAAATTTGTCGATGTGAAATTTCACTGTTGATCAGAGATGCTGTTTGAGGGAGAGAATATCGTTTTTACTGTCTGCCATGACTGCCTGACTGTAAGACTATTCAAGAAGAAGCATTCATGCGAGAAGCAGAAATCAATGGAGAATGAGGCTAACAGCAAGACATTTTTTTCTTTTTACAAGTTTTGTATGCCATTTCTATCCCTAAATACACTTTTGAGAAGTTTTGAGCAGAGAAATAAACTTTGTAGAACTTGAATATTGGCAGTTGTCTTTTTCCCTGGTTTTCCCCTGGCGTTGCTACTAGTGTTCATTCTGAATAGTAAATCTTGTTCACTTACAGGTGACGTTAGCTAGTTGAACAGTGTGTTGGAGATCAGTAATTCACTTGAAAGATATTTAACTAGTTAAATTGTTTAATTAGGGTTAGGGGTGACTAGTCAACTAATCGAATAACCAATTAACAGATTGACTAGGAAAATAATCATTATTTGCAGCCCTAGTGCAAAGTTCAGCTTGCAGCTGGAGGGAGATAGGTCCGTGTACTTTGCGGCCAACAGATGTTCGTTTTGAAACGAAAAAAAGAAAAAAAGTAAAATGAAAAACGGCTCATTTCCCAATTACCATTAGTAAATAGGGAAACGAAAATGGGAAACAAACCGTTTTTAGTTTTGTTATTAAAAAACGGAAAACCGGAAACAAACCGTTTTTAGTTTTGATATTAAAAAACGGAAAATGAAAAAAAATCTTGTTATCCGATTTTCTTTGATGTGTTTATGGATGGAAATCGGAAATTCAAATACGAGTGTAAAAATCGTATTCCTCAATTTTGCGTTGGTTTTTTTTGGTGACCCGGAAGCTATGGTAAGCAGCCATCTGAATAATCATGTAGGCATATATCATCCACCGGCACTCAACCCAACTAATGATTTTCTCAGATTTAACCCACCTCAACCGGCCCTTATAACTTTCCAGCTGATTTCATTATTGTGTTGATGTATTAATGTTTTGTCTAAAGGTTTACTTTTATGATTAGAGAGGCTGCTGTCAGCAGTGTTTCCCATACGTCCATTTATTTGTGACACCAAGCCACAATATGCTGACCGCCACAGATAGATTTTCGATTTTATTTATATAGGCCTATTTAAAATTGTATTTGATTGCAGAGCGCTGTAGCGCATTCGCGCAGAACATCCTCTCTTAATATAATTTAAACAGGTGAGTTATAAAAAATTCACCCCCTCACTGTTGTCACAAAGTGCAAAATTAGCCATATACACACTAAAACCATATTTTGAACCATGTAAATGTTTGTTTTATTCTGCTGTAACATTGGGCATTTTAACATGGGGGTCAATGGAGATTGACTCTCTTTTGCAGCCAGCCGCAAGTGGCCACTTGATGAATTGCAACTTTTTGTTACTTCCTCGGAAGTGAGAGCCAGAGGTTGCCACTTGCTGTAGGGAGTAGTATGTGGCTGCAGTACCGGAGGCTGCTGTTTCAGGACAGAAAACCTAGGACTGCTACTGCATTTCTACGACTCTTGTTTACTTTGATACTGTAGCAGCTATATAATATTGGCTATAGGCACACAGCATAAGCACGTCAGAAGTGTTTGTGTAATTACTCTCACTGCCTGAAGGAGGAGACAAGAGTTCTGCACTGCAGTCTATGGTTTAATGTTAACTTCATAATCCAATACATTTTAGGACTTCTCAAAATCAAATTTAAATCATTTAAGTGTTAAAATTATGTTAATTGAATTTTAGACTGAAAACTTAATTAAGTACCCTGGGACACCTTGTAAAAGCAATTCCCCTCTGTTCAATTACAAACGGGTCTTTCCATGAACCAGTCCATCCCTTTATTATTAACATATCTATTTAAGTCAGTGTGTTTACTTATATCATTCTCAGAACACTTTACTTCCTCCTCCTCGATTGCCTTCCATTTCTCTGCTGCTGCAGAAGCTCAATTTCCCCACAGGGATCATTAAAGTTTCATCTAATCCACCTGCCTGATCTTCTATCCATACACCCATCTGTCCATACTTCAAGTCAAGTCAGGTTTATACAGCTCATTTCATTCCACAGCAGTTTAATATACCCCAATGATCTTACAAGTTTTCCCTTTTGCCTACCATCCTTCTATTCATCCCTCACTTCGTCAATATATTTGTTATGTTGTTTGCCCTTTAGCTGTATCAGTGTGGGGTACTAGACATCTTGTGAGATACTTCTCACAATTACTTCTTTGTATAATAAAAGTCATGTATTAAGTCATGACTTTCAGAAAATGTTGACAAATTTTGCATTCAATATTCTGCATTAGTTGGTGCTATAATGCTTGCTAGTCAAGACTTTTGCACAACCTTCCTTAATACATGACATTATGTTCACATTCACACTTTGAGATGGTTAATTGATGAGTGAATGCACATCTCAGAAAATGGCATTTTGGGGGAAATAGGAAAAGTACCAACCTCAACCTAAAGCAGACCACATAATCCTTGATATTAAAAAATCACTGAAAGTGGGCAACAATTTGCTTATACAGTGTCTGTCTACACATATAATGTGCATTTACATGATAAGAATCCAAAGACCCCTCCTTGGTGATCGTATAATTGAATCTGTATGACTAATACGATTAGGAGAATCCCATTTTGAAACCAGAACCCCCTCCCTTATTTAAGGAGAGGTTGAGTTAATGCTGTAGAGTCTCTGCCGCGGGGAGGCGACGGGCTTAACCATTCTGTCTGAGAGCCAGGGGTGTTTAGGGTGGGCTGGGTAAGTAATGGTGACCCACACTTGTGAACACCCCCGTCTAAACATGAAACAGTCAGAAGGTCTAGATTCATTGCTCTGTCTCTGTTCCAATGGTGCGTTCAGTGTTTTAATTCTACATTTTTTCCCTATGCCTGCCTCTTCAGCTGCACACCCACCCTGTCACATATGCGCTTTCCTGCCTTCCATAGAGACCACCCTCTGCTCCATCCAGCCCCCCTACTCCCCTCCTCCTCCTTCTCCACCAGGGACCAAGTAGGTTTTCTGCACTTGCCACAGCAGCCCGCAATGGACAGCACCACAAAGACTCAGTGATCCCTCGCATCACCCAGACGCTTGACAGAAACCACAGCTGACAGGCAATCTCAGCGTTCAGTAGGGACATCTAGAGAAAGTAGAAAAGGGAGACAGAGAGAAAGAAAGCAGAAGTGCTTTGTGGACTACCCCTTAAAAATAAATAAGGTTTTGAACCTCCAACGCAAACAGGCATTTTGTTTTACAGATCTCTTATTGCCCTAAAAACAGAATCAGCAAAATGGAAGAAGACATGGATGAGGGGCAGACCCAGAAAGGTAAGAAGTATTTGGATTTTTTGGGTAGATTTAAAGTAAATCTGACATGGGTGTTTTGTTATTGTGTCAGTGGTGCCCCCGCAGAGACAGAGCACAAATGTTAGCCTTTCCCTTTCTGCATAGGGAAAGAGCAGCTGTTTGTGGTAATTCTTTTGTCCATTGAGTGTCAGCACTCCACTGAAGAGTGCACGTTTATATGTGGTGTTTGGGTAGTCAGAGGGGTGTGAACTGCTTCAGCGAGGGATGGACCGTCTTTGTTTGCTTGATAAGGCTTTCATGCTTGTCGTGACGGCTGAGAGGGAAACATGAAGAGTAAAGAAGCAAACCAAGCTTCTACACTCATTAATCCATCAGCTTTTGGGTTCTGTCTTTTGTGTCCAAATACTCAGACGTTGTATCTTGCAGCGATGCTTTGCAACATTCAGCATGGATTTGATGCAGGAGCAGGGGTTTCTTTCGTTCATTTAAGAGGAGCAGCGCTTTCTTTGTGCAAAGTGGAATTACTATTTATACTTCACCCTCCCACCACTACCCCCACCCTACTGCACCCCACAACCTTTTCTCTGCATGAATGATTCAGTGTATGGTTGGGAGCCACAAAAGCAAGAGTGAGAGTATATTTTTGTTTACAAGTGGACTGCAACATTATAAATAAAGTAGTCCTAAAATAAAACGAGCAGAGACGGACAGGATGCTTTTGTCTTGTATTGTAGAGCACACCTTTGTCTCTGCATTCCTTGTCTCACACCCTTTCATATTTACTTCAAGTGACAGGCATGGCTTCATATGTTTGTGTCACCCCCTCTCACCCCCACCCCCGTCCCTCATCTCTGCAACCTAGCTCTCCTCACAGGCACACACGAGCTGTTACCATGACACTGGCCAAGTGTAGTCATTATCTATTCTCTCTTCACCCACTCCTGCTGATGACATTTCAGTAACACAGGAATAGTTCACTGTGTCTGAGAATGTGGGAGGGAGAGAGACAGAAAGAGGTACAGAGGCAGAGTCAGACAGACAGAAATTAAGTAGAAGAAGATGACACAGCGAGGGGAAGAAAGATTGAGAGAGCGTGAGAAAGAGTGTGACAGGTTTGGGAGAATATAGAAGTATAATCATCTACTCTAGAGATACAGTAATGCACAGTATGCACATGCAGTAGCTAAGGAGAAATTCTATTTTGTTCCCACTTTGATTAAAGGGGTCAAAAAAATTGCTGCAAGATCATTTATGAGGGTGCTGTTCATAACAATTTGTAATGTTTGGCTTATGCACAGCCATCCTCACAGATTTTGATCCAGCATTTTTTGGTCGCCATTACTAGGTGTGTACCCATTCCTGTTCAGAACGCAAAATGTTTCAGCTTGACCACTTACACAAATGTTCACCCAACTGAAAGATGCAGCCATGCAAGCTGTGCATGCATTTCTGTGCGTGCATTTCTGTATGCCATGTCCATTCATTTGGGTTTGTAAAAAATGCAGTACGCACTCATATATGGCTAGCACTATTAGCCTAAATGTGGCTGACTGGCAAATATCTAAAAGATTGTAGAATGTGCAAATAGAGGGCTATAGATTTGTTTTGTTTGTAAGTGCAGTCAGAGTTGGCTGGCACAAGTAATTTCAAAGTTACAAAAGTGAATGCCATTTTTTGGCAGATGACGTAATTGTTTTTGGTCACTTTGATGGTTAGAAAGGATGGCTCAGAGCTTAAAACTCAAGCAGGGTAAAGAGGTTCAAGTTAAAATGTAACATGCATTCAAAAAAGATCACATATCCTGTGCTTGGTGTTTATTGCTGCCACTCGCTGTGCTGTTTATTTTGGGCCTATGTGTGTGAGTAAAAAGTAAAATAACATCTCCAAAAGGAGATTACTTATGAAGTTCTTCTTAATACTACTGTGAACCATTCAAAAAGAGTTTATTAAAAAATCTAGACCAACCCGTTACCTCAGAAGCTGACATTTCTGGTTGAATCTCCTAACAAATGTATATGCAGCCAGTCACAGACCTATGTTGCCTGATATTGGACAGAATTGTCAACCTATTACACTCCATTTCCATCTTCAGTCTGATATTGCCTCCACTCTGTGAAGGAGGGTGATTCGATTTCCCCTGTCACTAGAGACCAATATATCCACCTGAATCTAAGGTCATTTCAATTGATGAAATGATGCGTAGCCATGTCAACATACTTGTTCTGTAGAGGTTTTAAGAGTGGAGCGGACATAAGTAAAAACAAAATATTTACAGCCTCGTCTATTTGTTTATAGCAGCCACCATTGTTGTTATTGCTCCTCCTTGTTATACTGGCGAACAGCTTGACAGCGCTTGACAACAGCTTGACAATGGCATTAGTCCCGCCCATGGCGCTGATTGGCTAATTGTTAGTCATTGCTCACTTTTTCAGCCGAGAAACCGCTGTTTCATGTCATGATGCCAGACCAGAATCAGTTAGCTGTGAAATGGGCGGCTTCAAAGATGTGGGCACAGGAAAAGCGTTATTTCTACCAAGGTGACATGCCTTTATGAATCACTTCCCAAGTTGTCACCATAAACACATTTTGATTTGTTTCTCTGAGTGACTTAACTGAGTGATTTAACTCAACATTTGACCACAACAGACTAAAAATTATTATAAATTGCTCATAATGACAAGGTTTTACTGGGTTTGGAAGGTTTTGTATGCTCACTGTAGGTGGAAAAATGAGTGTTATCAGTTGATTTAAAAACAGGTTCCCAATTATAACTTAGCTACCATAAGATCATGACACAACATTTCAGAAGATTTACTTGTTAATCAAGCACCACACAACGTAAGCTAGATATGTTAGAACACGGTAGCAGGGCTCACTAGTCACCGAACCATGCGAGTCTTTTATCAAATAACTGACTTGAAACCTGTCATCTCCTTTCCTGGTTACTGAAGACAACAGATGATTGAAATGATTGCTCTGACAAAGCATGATGAACAATAAAGCCACCCTGTCAGGTTTTGTTCCATGTCACTTTGATTTCATTCTTATCATTGTGGAAATACCTGTAATTGTTTCTAAGAATCTTTGCTCATTTTCAGGAAAGGTTAAAGACACCACCAGAAATCCCCGTGCTAAAATCACACATAAATAAATTGAGGGACAATTAAATGAAGAATACATTTACAGAGATGGCATGGTAAAGCCTGTCCATCAAAGATTAAGTCAGAGGTTGGGGCGGAAACACTAAACGTTCAAGCAAATTTTCCTCGAAGAAGTTCTCTAAAGCACAAGCACTATAACAATATTTCAGTCCAGCCATAAGAATTTTAAAAGTTTGTGAATGTCACAGAACATTGTTTACCTATGAGAGGCCCTTTCTGTGTTGAGATTTATTGGGGCTTTTATAGCTAACTGGGCACTATATTTACTATCTATTAGAAATGCATGCCACATTTAATATATTTGGCCAGTGAAAATGCAATGCATGTCACCCAAATAAACTGCAAATAGGTACTTCCACCACACAAGCAGTGTAGGTGTCAATGAGTGCACTCACAGTAGACTAATGCCCTTCTGTCTTCCTCTTGTGAGGCTGCAAATCTCAGATTATGAGTCAGATGCACCAGGTGGGCACTGCTCACTTCAGCTGCTAGCCAAATGTAGCAGTGCACACTATGTACCACAGGTGCCATCAGCAACAGGGAGCAAAACCCTCATCCTACGGTTGAAAAAGCAGGTTTGACTAATGTGACTGACGAAAGGATTGAAGTTTTGCAGAGAGGTTCTGTAAATGAGCACAGGATGGGTTATACTTGCTAAGATTAAACGAAACAACCTTCTGGAGATTGTTGACACTGGTGTTGTTAACTGCCACATAATGGAAAAACTGAGAGACACACACCTGTTAGCATTTCCTGAGCCAAGAATCTTCTCTGCAAGGCACCATTTGTCCTTCTGTTTGATTAGTCTTCTGACTTGGCAAGCTGTTACCATGATGAGAATCTCATTGATATTTTTGTCAATCTACATAAAACACAGCAGATTTTTTATCAAATGACATGGTATAAACACACCTGAATTAACACAATGCACAATGATAAGTTTAGGTTTTGATGTATTTCTTAATTCTTCACTGAGTTTCATGCAACTGAGAATGTAAAGCTCCCATAATAAATGGCAAGTCTGCATTGAGGTTAAGGAACAGTGAATTCACAAGAGGTAGCTTTGAATATATGAGCTGCGGTTAGAATGATGGTTTATAAGTATACAGGATCACAAGTTATAAGTTATATAATTATAAATTATAATATATAAAGATAGTATTCATTTGTATTACATTCATGACTATATTAATATATTCCTTCGCTTCTAAGTCGTAGCATATTCAAGAGCTTTCTTTTATCATCTTGCCTTATAGAGCTGCTAACCTATACCAACTATGACATAATAGCTTCACCTCAGAGTACAGTATCATTAGTCATTAAGTTCTGGTCATGCTACAGTACATAACCCGTTTCTTTCCCTGTCTCTCCCTCTCACTCATTGTTCTGAACCCTAACCTGCCTGGCCCAGAAGAAGTCGAGGGAGTTCCACCAATTGTTCTTTGTTTGCGCTATTAGTGTTTTTTATTAGTTTTTTTAAAAATTGTTCTCGCAGGAATGTTATAAACAAATAATGCAATTTAAGACCATTCCCAAAGAATCTTACTGGGTCCTTGCAATGATGGTATCTTAAAATCATTATCAACATGATAGTGGTTTTGAATAATCCCATTTTCTACTACTACAGTGAGCTACAATAAACAGTATATATTTAAAGTAAATTAACAAAATGAAATCAAGCTTAGGTTATTCAGAAGAGAGTATCAGGAAACCAGAAGTCCAAATTGAATGCAACTATACAGATTTATGTTGGATTCAGTAACATTGTGAAGGCAGCCTATTATTATGTTCTATTGTTTAGGAGCTGTTAAATCCCTACACTCATTGGTGCTCGCTGCTTATTATCTTGGCAGTTAAGATATTTAAGTTCATTTCACCCTGCTGCATGCTTAAAATGTACTAATTTTGAGTTGTTAACATTTGGTCCTGAGTTGCTGGAGTGAACTTGGCACAGACAAAAGACACATCCATACTCAGCAGTCACGCAGTCATGTTCAGACTCTTCTATCTCTGAGTGAAAAAGAAAGAGAGGAAATCAGTGGCTGAGCTTTTGGACCTGGCCTGTAACGTCCTTTTAGCCCAGAGGGGTTATCTGTGTAGTGTGTCTCATTCACTATTGTCCCACTGAATTTGTTGACATACAGTAAGTGGGTCACGGCTCTGAAGTACCCGGTCTATTCTCAGATTTTGCGCTGCGGTTGACATGGCAACCATACTGGTTGATTAAACATGCGCAGAGGAGATGGGGGCGTGCGGGAGTTGAAAAAACCTGCTCGCTTCTGGGGAAGGGGGGCTGCGCATTAAATATAGGAAAGCAATGAGACTCGTATACGCCCATTACTCTCAGACTGACACAGACACACCATCCCCCCATACTGAGGTCTCTCTCTCTCTCTCTAGGACTAGGCTCACCGCCACCCCACCCCCATACAAAACTCCTCTGGTAACAAGGAACTAATAACTGCTAGCTGAATGCACAAAAATTTAGTCTGGATGTCTTGCAGTGTAAGTAAAGTCAACATGCATCAGACAAAATTATATTATTCTCTTTTCTGTCACCCCCTTTATTTAATTTAGTTAATTTCCTCCTTTAACAGTGCATCTTATTAATTTATTCTGTGGCTGTAACTGCTCAAAAAGCAAAGCCTAATGATCCTATATGACTTCAAAATGAAAAGATTTTAATTAGGGATGCACCACCAAAGACATACAATCAGTATGGTCTAATATCCTCTTTAAAAAGCAATTAGTTGGAATCAGTCCAGTATTACTTTGATGATTGATATTCTGCTGACTGTGGAACTAATACAGATATTTTTCCTAGAATAAATTCTGTCAAATTTGCAAAAGAAAAAAACAGTCTTAAAAGGCATCACATTATGCTCATTTTCAGGTTCCTAATTTAATTTAGGGGTTGTACGTGAACAGGTTTACATGGTATAATTAAAAAAAAAACACTATTATATTTTTGTTATACTGCACACTGCTGCAGCACCTCTTTTCACCCGGTGTGTTGAATGCACTATTTTAGCTACCGAGTGAGACATCACACTTCTGTTCAATCTTTATTGGGAGTTGGACATGTGTATACCTAGCTAGATAAGGACTACTAGCCAATCAGAGCATAGTAGGGCGGGTCCTGACCAACAAGGTAGTGTGATCCAAAACAAAGCTGCTTCAACTGGTAACCATGGCTTTCGGTTCAACCGTTGTTGTTTGAGCCTGAGTCTGATCCCAGCTTTGCAACCTAGACTGGAGCAAAGAGGTTTCAGAGTGGTACATTATTAATTTGTAACAAATGTATTTTCCCTACGTAATGTTTTCACTGTGTACTGTCACTATATCACAGTAATAACTTTATTATCCATTGACTGCCTAGAGGGTATCTAATGTTATTTTAATTTCATATTTACACGTGCCACACTAGCCCCTAAGCGAACATTGTGGCGCGTGTTACATAGTAAACCAGACAGGTTATTGAAGAAAGGCTGGACAACAATCAAGCTGTTTTCAGGCAGTGTAAGAGTAGTGTTTTATGTGGGAGATGGGCTTTTTCACTTTGTCAATCTATTATGCACAAAAAAAGATATATAACACAATAAAGTAAAAGGAAAAAGCCAAAACGCTTAATATGATCTTATGATCAATGATGACATCATTACTAAAAATCAATTAAACAGCAACATTTCAGCAACCAAATTATCCGTGCATTACTGCATTACTACTATCACTACTACATTCCTTCCATAAACATGCTCAGTTTGATTGAAACATGAACTCTGATCTGCAAGTTTGAAAAAACAGGTTCTGACATTTAATTTCAGTGCAGTTATGTTGTTAACTGCCTCAGTACTATTGCCACAAGTAAGGGGTAGATCAAGACAAATTACTTACAGGCTGCACAGTTTTGTGTCAATGTAAGATTTAAGTTTAGAGGGGTATTTACTGACATTGATGTGGTACACATCACAACCACAGTTTAATTAATTTGAATGCACCACTGCTGAGGAGACGATGAAATGCTCAGCCTGCATGTGTCTCAACAGACAGAAGTCTTCAAAGAAACCAAAAAACATATTTCTGAAGTGCATTATATGCACTTTAAGCAAGCATTAAGCAACTGTTAAGGATATCAGCAGAGAAATAATGCTTTCAGCTTGAAAGAAAGGTCAGTAAATAAATGTTATATTGGAATTATTTAAAGGTAAACCTTTCTGGTCGTTCTTGAAACTTATTTGGAATCAAATACGGTCTCTCCTCTTACAGGATCTTGTAAACAGGTGTGTGTGTGTGTATATATATATATATATATATATATATATATATAAGCATAAGGCAACTTTAGAAAAGAAAAAGATTCTTGAAAAATATTGTAATTATCAATATGAACAACCAATATCAAACTCATTAGCGCCTTTAAAAAAGGGCAGCAAATCCTTTGTTAATTAACCCCTCCCGGATGTTGGCGTCATGTTTTCTTTGAAGGGCATCATTTTGCTCTAAGCATACTTTAACAATAACCTCATCCCTCATGTGAATATTTACTGGTCACTGAAAGTGTGTGTGTGTTTGTGTGTGTGTGTCCCTTTTGCCTGTCGGATATGACACTGACAGATGGAGGAGAAGTGGGAGGTGGGAGGGGCCTTGGGAGGGGGTCATCCTTTCTCTTTGTATTAGAGAGACGCCTTCTGTTTATTGGACCGCAGTGTTTAGGGTCACGTAGGCTTTACTTTTTTGTTGCTTTTTCAAACAGAGGGTTTTTGTGTGTAGGATAAAATATTTAAAACCCCACCACCTCCTAAAATCCTGTCTCTTTGTTCAAAATTCATTAGACTAATCCTCGTGTTGCCAGATTTTCTAATTTGGCAAGTGAAATTTATTTGATTAACAATCAGTGGGAAGAATATCATAATAATTGTGGTTCTGTCCCTCTCAGAGACAGATGGGGAACAAAAAATATTTCAATCCTAAAAATAAAAATCTATTTTTAAAGATTTTTAACCTAATACTTGACCCCACTCTTTGGGAATAGCCTCCAGGTCAAATAGAATACAGCAATTTAGTAAGCCATGTCTATTCTGCCAATAAAACAATAACATACAATACCCAAAATACTAGAATTGCCTCCTGTTTTGCCAAAACCAAGTAAAAGAGCACACATGGGATTCATCTTTGCTTCTATTGGTTCATTTAAAATCATCATAACCAAAGTCAATAACCCCAATTTCGAATTTGGCTTGCTGTTGGTCTGTACTTCAAAAGACAAGCAGGACTACACCTGTGAACAAGATCAATTCAAATACTCGCGACTCCTCATCAAGCAGGGGGATCTTTAATTTTCATTGCAGGTAATGTTGTGCTAAGCAGAAAGCATGAATAATGAATGTGAGAGGCTTGTGCTCTGCTGCACTGTGCCGCTTCTAAATTATGGATCAAGCATCCAGTAGCTCTTTGAGTCAGTTCGCACCACCACTTGCCATTTTTCACCAGTTCCATTTGCAGTTAGTTAAGATCAATGAAGAGTTACAGAGAGGAAATGAGAGGACGTGCTGGTATGAGAGTAGGTTTTTTTTAATCCAGTTAGGACATATATCCCTTGGTATCAGAACTTGAGAAATTAACAGCTAATAAAACAATGTATTACAGTCATAAAGCAATGGTCCAGTCAGTTTTAATGTTATCAAGAGTTTTAGATGCCCAGACTACTGTTTCAGTTAGACTATGATGTAAAACCTACTATTCAGTAGTAATTTTACCCTGCATTTGAACTGGTCACTTAATACTTCCATTTTCTAACAAACCAATTTACTGGATCTGAGGAATTTCCAGTCCACAAAATAAAAACACACCATCAATAAAACATCCCTCTGGTTACATCCACTCACTAATGCTCCCATTTTACTCTGTAACTTCATCTGCAACTGTTTCCATGGAAACAAAACTGCTTTTCAGTCTAGTCACATTAACAAACATTGCTCCGTATCTTGCCAACTATTATAATGTAAACCAGTGGCCAAATATCTTATTTGGTCTGTAAGCAGTGGCGACACCTTACCATTGATTTGATTGGTGTGGTTTTAAGTCAGGGAAAAATATAAATATATGTAAAATATATTAAAACTGAAGAACAGCAAGATGTCAGATCCGGTTTGTCTAATCTGTGTGCAGAAATGTAAATAATGCAGAGGTAATAAACCTTGATTGAGGCCGTGACATAAATCATTTATATTACTGCTCATATTCCTTCATGTGAAAGCACGGACCCCTGAACATCTACAGCACGAAATTTAACCAGCATGTCTAAAGGTGGGTAAAAGAAAGACTACATGAATATTCTCTAAAAATGAAAAAGGTTTGCTCACCATGCAATGTTGTAATAAGTGCTCTCACTCCAGGTGGTTTCTGTAAGAGGCTCTTTTAAAACCTGAATTTAAATTTGTATCTTACTCTGCAAATAAAAAGTTTATTTTGAAAACAAATTAAGATAAATACTGATCTTTTATACAGTTTTGCTCACATATAACATGGGAAAATAAAAATCTACAGTAATAATCTAATTAGTCATTGTAGTTGTCTTTCTGAGTATTTAAAATGATTGGACAGTTCAGTTAAATAAGGCACACTGGCTGAGAGCATGAAGGGGAAATGTGATAGCGCTCTCTCATCCTGTCAGAAAACACCATCATCAATACATCCTGTCACTGCCTGCTTCCTAAAAGATAAGGTAACTCAAGATGATGAGGAAAGAGGTGGTGACATAATCACTTTCTGTCTTAGACATGAAAGACAAGAAACTGCTATTGTTACTGCAATTTTGGCAACAGTTGCTTCATGAAACAGATTCATATATACTCCAAACCCAATGCTGAATGATAACACAGCAATTTCTATAAAATCACCCTTTGATTAAAAGAAACAAATTCACACTGCTTCTATGGGAGCTGTCTAGGAAACACCTAACTACTGTGCAGACAAAGCAAGTCAAGATGGGACATAATAATAATGCAATGGATAATTTGACCATTGTTTTAACAGGGGGGTTCATAGTTTAAGTTTTAACTTTAGACTATAAAAAACAATACTATCCATTGAACTTAAATTGTAAAATGGAAGAGGCAGAATCAGTTACAGGCTCCCTAGATAGGGAGTCCAGGCAATTTAAACCTACCACAGGTTGACAGACTTACATGAATTAAGGTGTGAATTGGTGTGAAACCGCCTGGGAGTGGATGTCAGATGACACAGTTAATACCTGATAGTCTAAAAGGCACCAAAGGTGAGGTGTCTCCAGAATTTGATGTCCACACCCAGCTAAAGTCAAACTCACCAGGGCTGGGAAAGTTGGTGTGTTTGAGAAATACCAAGGCAGCGATGATCCAGGATCAGTTGGCCCTAACCTGTTCCTTTAGATTAAAACCTTCCGAAAACCAATCTACACAGACATGTACCTCCAGTTGAAACCATCTACTTGGAACATTAACTGGTCAGATTTTCAACTTTCCACAACTTAGCCCATAAAACATCCATAAACAGAGGTTAATCTCAATCAATCCATTGAGCGATTTTTATTTCTTAAAATTGTAGTTGACCTGACTGGATTCAAAGGGAAATTACATACTGTACATTCTCAGCAAACCTTTCCAGGACAAAAGAGGTTAAAAATAAAGTAGGAAGGCAGAAAAGACATTCTACAGTCTAGCACTGGATTACATCAGCAAGGATGCAGATAATCTAGGGAAGCCTGGGTGAGGGTCGGAGCTGCACCAAGCGTCTGAGCCCAGCAGGCGGACCAGCTACTTGTTATTCCACTCAGGTTTGGATCAGAGTCAGAAGCAGAGAGTAGAGGAGGAGGGATATTTGCTCCTGCTTTGTAATGCAGGTGAAGACAGCGAAATAACCATAAAAGAGATGGTGCTAAAAAACATCCTTGATGAAAAAATCTTTAATCATCTGTGCAACTGGCGATGAAAACCGACTGTGCTGTCATAGAGTCTCTTTTCCGAACGAGGACAGCAGCGTGAATGCAGATGAATTAAATCATGGGCCATGATGGTGATGTAATTGATCAAGAGGAACTTTCCTTTTATACGAACATGGAATTACATTTGCACATTTTATATGCTTGTATTGATTTGGAAGTCAGATGAATATTTAGTAATCAACTCTTTATTGTACTACAGATTTAAATAAATGAAGATTTACAAAAAGATTCAGAATGTACAGGGCTTTTTGGAAAATGTATTTGTGTGGTTAATATACTGCATTGCAAGATCCTATATAGTCTGGTTTTATTCCTTAAGTCCAAAGGAAATAAACTCCATTTCTGCTGTTCTTACTCTGACAAATGACTAGCTCCGTACCCCAAAACATACACACTCTAACAGACAAGCATGACAGGGAGACTCATAAATCTAAGTGATTCATAGAGTATTTACAGACCCCAGCTGAGAGCAATCCGTGCGACAAGAGATTGAAGTTGGAGCCATGTAGTGATTAGTCACTTTAAAGGCCCCCGATAACAGGAATCCAAGCAAAGAAGAATAGGGTTAAAGGTCAGGAACACTATGTAAAGCTCAGGCTGGGTTTTATGATAAAATGTCAGCATCCTCTGTAAAGCTGATCAAAATCTGCTGCAGAAACACAGAATACATGGAAAAAATGTGACGCAAGATCACTGCATAGATATGGTGGAAGTGGCCATTAAATATTTTACTCCATTTTGTGGCTTTGAATGTTCAGACACAGCTGCCCATATATCAGGGAGAAGAGTACTGTAGTCCAGCTTTGTCAAGTTGTTGTATTTTGTTCCACCGTGCATGCATGCATGGCTGCCTCCTAACTGCGGTTTGATTGTTTAGGATTTTCAAAATGTAAATGGCAGTATTGTGTACAACATGCAAATGCAGTGTCCCATTAGCAAAGTTTTGTTGAGTAATTTAAATTTCAGCAAAATTATAAGAATTGTGTTGTCCTTGTGTTACAGTGTGCCAGAGAACAGTGTGTTACAGAGAAAATTTTCATTAATCCTGGATTTTCTTCGAGAAGTTAAACTACCTACCTAGTTACCTTTTCTGTCTCCGTTGACTAATAGTTGACTTTTGTGTCTTTAGGATGCCTTGAATGCTGCATCAAATGCCTGGGTGGTATCCCATACCCATCTCTTATAGCCACCATCTTGCTGTATGCGGGTGTGGCTCTATTCTGTGGCTGCGGACATGAGGCCCTGTCTGGCACTGTAACCATCCTCCAGAACTACTTCGAGGTGGTGCGGAGCCCTGTGGATGCACTGGACGTCTTCACCATGTGAGTAGAAATGGATGGCATTGGGTTTAAGGGTCACTTAATTGCTGAAGAAAACATTATTAACCCTAAAGAATTGGCAATTTGTGTAACCACAAGGAGGGAAAAACACAAATTTAATATATGCTTGTGTATTATGTATGTTCATAAAGCAAAAGAAGAAACTAACACTACTTGAGCCAGAATAAAATCTTTAATTTAAGACTTGTTATATTTTCAAGAACAATGTGTAACATAGTGTTGTGGATGTTTTCAGTCGTTCTCTATTCATTCTCTAGGATTGACATTATCAAGTATGTGATCTACGGCATTGCTTCAGCTTTCTTCGTCTATGGCATCCTGCTGATGGTGGAGGGCTTCTTCACCAGTGGAGCCATTAAAGACCTGTATGGAGACTTCAAGATCACCACCTGTGGACGCTGTGTCAGCGCTTGGGTAAGACTAATGTTTTAGTGCATATTAACTGGTAAATTTAGGTTACATTTTGGCTGTGTTATATGTACTGCTATTGTAATATTTACTAATATTACAATAGCAGCTTTGCTGTTGCACGTTTAGGAGTCAGTTGGTAATCAAAGAGTCTAAATGTCAGGGCATTTCCCAAGGAGTTGCCCTCGAAGGTTGGGTTGGTGAAGGTCCTGAAATTACTCTTTTTTTAAGCCATAGTGGCAAACAATGCTCATGCTATGTGTCTAGCTTTTGTATTGGTCTTTAACAAATTCCTGTTGCGTTTGGCCTGACATTATCAGGTGTGATCAATAGAAAGCAGAGCAGATTGTATAAACAAGGTATAGGTAGAATTTTTATTGGGTTACGTCAAATGGTCATCAAATATTATGGATTATTACTTTAGCTAATTTTGTATAGAGGTCAACTTCATAAACAGAATATGTAGGAATGGAGCAAGCACAACAAATCAGGCAGCAAAACATGTTGTAATGCTTCTGTTAACTGAATGATTTGTCAATTTGCATATGTTTGGTGTATAATATCTCAAAAATGTATTACTAATACCATACTGTACATCTGAAGTGCTCTAAAATACAGTGAAAATGTCTAAATATTTTTATTATACTGCCATAATGACAATTAAAAAAATCAGGAGAACTCTTATACAGATCAGAGAGCCTGCAAATGTCCTAACAAGATTATCTCTGGGATATAATTGCTTAGCAAATCTGAAGCTCCACAGGGATGCAAAGGAAATGAGCTATGCTGTGGCATTTGTGGTCATTAAGTTAGCGTGTGATAATATTGTGCCCATGGAAATCTAAACCAAACCAAATTAAGACTTATTGGTAGAAATGGGAAAGTGGTGGCTTTGGAATACCTTGTAACCTAAAGGGTCCCATGTCAAAGTAGTCTAATTTGTAAGCATTTCGCTTTGTTAATCGAAACAGTACCCAAATGTGATCTCTGTTCCTCTCTTGCTTTTGCAGTTCATCATGCTGACATACATCTTCATGCTGGCTTGGCTCGGAGTGACTGCTTTTACTTCCCTTCCAGTCTTTATCTATTTCAACATCTGGAAAATTTGCCAAAATGCTACTGTGCCTGAGGGAACCACGCTCTGCCTGGACCCACGCCAGTATGGTAAGGATTGAAAAGATTTTCCTTAATAAGTTATATAAGAAAAATATAAAGTTTATTTAAAATTACAGCTCAGTTTTCTTCTTTAAAGTTTGGATGGATAATGTACCCTATGTACTAACTATGGTGTGCAAAATTATATTATAATCGCGTATATATGTATAACAGAACACACAGACTGCACAGGAACCTAATAATCTGATAAATTTCACACTTAATTTGTTTGATTTCATATTTTTAATTTGGCATTCTATGAAATCAATGTTAAATAAGCCACTTAAAGAAATTAAAACGTGCAAATGACCCAGTTTGGAGGTGATATTCCCTATTTACAATGACACTCTGTTTCTCCCTTAAAATTACTCACCTGAAAAATTTAATGATCCATTATAACATTATGCTAAGCTGGGTCAAAGGTTCATTATATTCGTAGCTTATATGGCTCATTATTTTGAATTATTGACACCTTTTTCAGTCCATTAGCCACATATTATTGCCTCCGTGTCAACAACCATTTGTGCTGCCACCATCATATTAGAGATGTATACTTCGCCTGTGTCTGACAATGTGAACAATGTACATTGTGGAGTCTGTATTATAATAGTATAATTGTACATATGAGCTTTTTGCTACTTTTTTAACTTCAAATTCTGTCCTTTGTCTAAATTTTGTAGCACACTACTTTTCACACATGCTTATAAATAAAGCACTTTATTTCAGGTATTGTGCCAATTGCTGAAGCAAAAACATTATGTGCTGAAAAAGAGAAGTTCTACAAGATGTGTGAATCCAATGAGGTACGGTGAAAGTAACATCACACAATGTTAAAAATTACTTTAGCTAAAACCAATTTATCATTTTGCTAATAAAATCAATGAAGGCACTAAATGCATGCTAAATACGTGTTCAACATAAGGAAAATTATGTATGCATTAGAAATGTGATTATGAGCAGTTTGACAGTTTGAATGCCTACAACACCTTGACAGAACAGTGCGAACACATAACACTAATTCAAAAGATATCAGGCTGCTCACCACCAGCCACAATGACACACCAAACACACACTACTTCAACCACAAAACCACTGCCTAGGTGCCCATAAACAAGGCGTTTTATTTAGCTGCTGTGGGGCTGTTCAGAGGCAAATAGTAAAGGCCATTAGATGCACCAGATAGCTGTAAATGATCTGTTTCCTTGACAGCTTACAGTGCGATGGAACATAGCGCGCTTCCTGACAGAAACACATGCATTAGTTGTGTAAATAATGTGAATAATCTGAGTAACACCATGTAAACAGAATCTACATTGACTGCTAAAATCTGGAATCTTGCTTACTGGTACATGAAAAAGTCAAAAGGCACCTCAGAAACCACATTCTACATCACACTGAAAAAATAAACAGACCTATATAACCGATGTTAAATGATAAGATATAGGATTCATTTGAAAAAAATCACATACTGCATATAACATAATCAAATGGGTTTATGAATGTAAAACAGAATGTTTGCAAGTGCATCTTTGAGCAGGGTTTTGCTTGGTGAAGACGCCTTGAAGAGTAATGTGTGTTGTGATTTGTTTTTGCTACAGCTGGACATGACATTCCACCTGTTCATCTGTGCCCTCGCTGGAGCAGGAGCTGCTGTTATCGCTATGGTGAGACACCAATAAAACTTAACTCTCTCTCTCTCTCTCGCTCTCTCTCTCAAGGGATGAAAAATCAAAATATAACTAAAAATATTTAAATCTCAACCACAAAACAAAACCCATACCCTGTGACATGCAGACGGTATATCTGCTGGCTTTAACTAATGTAGTATCTCATACAGTTTTCTGCATGAAGGCAGACAAATTTTTTTTGGTGTTAGCAAATCATTTCTGCAGTGGTAGGAGTTAACCGTTTTTAAAAAAAATAAAAGGAACAGTGTGAAAATACTGTAGCTGGGAAAATAGCTGTGTTTTAGTGTAGCCAGTTCATAGCTAGCCTGTGTTGTGTTTGCCTGTGAGAGAATAGCTTTAGATGGAAGAGAAGGCATTTTGGCGCAGTGAAAAAGACAGGGTTTGTCTCCCTCCCTCTTTTGGAGGCGCCAGGCATGTCACGTCGTTGTCATGGAAACAGGGAGAAGAAAGGCTCAGAGATTGTTGCAAACATCACTCAGTAATTTGTGAGGAGCCATTTTCTGAGAAACAGAAAGTGCGTGCTATTCAGGGATGATGTTGCAAATTGTGGCAGGACTCTTTCTCCCCACATCCTCATTTTTCCCCCCAGCTGATGGCCGTGAAAAAAAATATCACAGATACACTTATGCATCCCAATAATGAGCTTCCCTCAAAAGCTTCAAAGCCAAAAACACAATCAGTGCTAAAAAAAATGTATCAGACTCAACAAGTGACCCTGAGGGAAATATGGTGCCTAATTGGTCTTTCTGCATATCAGAAACAAAGAGCCATGCTGCTATGAAACTGTCATTCTGTGTGAAAAGAGAAGCTGTTACAACCTTGGTCATTAAACCACAATACATTCATTATAACCTTAGCTGCCATGGTAACACAAGTCGAACACTACATTTAGCATTATGCTGCCACCTGCTGGACCTTTGGAAATTTCCTCCTTACTTTAAAAGGGCCAGGCTACCCAAACAAGCTTTACTATTCAACTCATTTTAAATTAACAGGTTGTTCATTTGCAGCCACAAGAGAGAATAAAACAAACAAAAGATAATAATATCTACATTATATTCTAGTGAAATGCAAAGGAATATAGCATATCCCATGATTCCCATTTAGGTTATTTTTAATTTTACTCAGAAAATTCCAATATTTTCACAATTAAATTTGACCAAACAAATATGAATACAAATCACAGAAGACAGATCCTAAAGGGATTTTTCAAAATTATCTTTGTATTGTTGTCACACTTCACACATTTTCCTCACATCTCACAGATCCACTACTTGATGGTGCTGTCTGCCAACTGGGCCTATGTGAAAGATGCCTGCCGAATGCAGAAGTACGAGGACATCAAGTCAAAGGAAGAGCAGGAGCTTCATGACATCCACTCCACTCGCTCCAAGGAGCGTCTCAACGCCTACACATAAGACCAGCGGTGAGGCCTGGCCCTGCCACTCCGGCCTCTCTCCTTCTCTCTCTCTCTCATCTGTCTTTCTGTATTTCTCTCTCTCTCTCTCTCTCTCTCTCTCTACCATCCCCTCCCGAGGGGGGGGCGGATGGCGCCTAGGGCCCTCGCCACCGCTGATGTCACTGGTGCGTCATATGACAATGTGGTCTGGGGGGGACGCGTCACACAAACCTCCTCAGTTACAAACAGCATTTCAGATGATAAAAGCCCCTTTACCTCTCTCATGGATGGTGTTATGATTATCAGTATGGCAGTTATATTATTCTTGATACAAGTTGTTTAGTGTTGATAGTAGTTTTAGTGCAGTTTGTAGAATCAGAAGTAGCAGTAGTATGTCAGCTTTTTTTTACTTGGAAAAATTTGCGAACAATTGTTTCTTTTTTCCTTAAATTTTTATTTGATGCTACGTGTCGTTTTGCTCTCATGCATAATTTATTTTTTGCTGATTTCTGAGGGGTCAACTGGGGCTTAAAAGGGTTTTCAAGCACATTTTCTCATGTTGTGTGTCTGGAGATTTCATGTACAAGAACTATGTACTGTATGTGAATGGGTGGTTAGTTATGAAAATATTTTAAATCTCACAACGTAACCATGATGCATTGTAAGCCTTTGTCATACCAGTATTCCCAGGGATTAAAATGCTTTCCTATTTGAAGTTATACAATAGCAAGAAAACACTAATAAATACCAAATCATTAGAATAAAACAAATATTTGCTAGATGTGCCAAGCCTGTTTAACAGGAAACAATGATGCGACTAGTCAATTAAAAATAAACTGTAGGTTATTTTCTGATAATCTTGCCAATTACATGTATTTTAGGACTGTGAATGATTCTATCGTCTTTGAATCACAAGCCACAAAAGCACATGCAAACATGCTTTCATAACACGTTTTTTAGTTTCTTAAAGTGGAACTTTATAAATACTAAACTCCTGTTGTTGCAGAACTCTGCACTGTATATACTGATATATCAAAGCATACCTATATGTTAAGCACTGACATTTAAGGACAATTCCTGTGAGAATAAGAAGAGTCTCAACCGAAAAGAAACCCTGACAATGAAAAGTTGTAACGGCACTCCTTGATGGAACTATCAGATGTGAGAAAAGTGTGTGTCACAGTAATTGTTGTTCATGACAGTAACTGTATTGCTTCCACATCCTGATGCCATACAACTACATAGGTTGTCTGTCAGTTCATTGTCTGGCAAAATGTATTTTGTCAGTATTTCTAAAAGCTAGTTTCATGCACTTATTTGACCATTTCTGTGCTCTCTCTAGATGTAAGCGCATTGGTGTTCAACTAAAAGTTGGGATAACTGTACTGTTAGTAAAGACTGTGAATTTAGATGTTTTTCGTGGCATGGACATGCATTAATATAGTCTTATTGACTCAAAAGTTACTTTACTTCACTTTATTTTTACACTTCTGACTGTCTTGCTGGATCAACCCTTTGTTTATATGTGCAGTACTAAACTTCCCACGCTTACCGCGTTATGCTACTGATATTAGAGACTGTAGTCTTTGAGTTGTGTCTATTTAGTTTGTGATGAGCTCTCAACCATGTCTTGAAACTAATACCTGTACCAACATTGCTTACTCTGTAATGATCTGAAAAAACACTTTCAGCTTTTTCCTCGTATTAGTCTTTTGTACTTTCACTACGAATGCTTAGTAGCAGGCTTTAAATTGAATCTGTTTTGTACATTCATGTGCCAACAGCTTGAAGTGGCTTATTTGAACTGTATGATCAAATTTGCTTGCATTAATAAAAATCACTTGTGTACTTGTTAATAAATATTTGATGTGTCTTGTGTCCATTTTGTTTTGAGGTTTAGTCAAAAATATTTAGTAGTCCTGCTGGTGGTATTATAGGTAATACCTACTGTATGAGCCAACTGTCAGGTGAGTTGTGAAATATAGTCAGGCAGCAGGAGTAGATTGTCAAGAAATGGATTGTTATTTTAGGGGAGAAAGGATATTGATGTTTATCACAAGGAAATACCCTCAGTAACAACTTCATACCACTAGATGTCTCCCTTTCCTCTTAGTCATTCTAAATAAGAGTTGGCAGCCAAATATTGAGTATACTATTGAGTATATTATTGTATACTTAACAACATTATACCTGCCTGGGTAAGCTTGTGTGCCACTCTCAAACACTAGTGGCGTGATACAGTAGATGAATGAATACAAGAATCATTGGACACAAGGATCAATAGAGATACATTTAGAAGGATAAATAATCCCACATATAGGGCTATACTTCTGACACTTTTACCCCATACTAAGGTTATGTTTTTGCCCATTTTACACCGTATGTTTGTATCAATCTAAATTAACAGATTCCATGATTCAAATTTTACAAAGTTTAAGGCTAGGAACAAGTTATTTGATTTTGGTGGTGATGCAGATACAGACTTTCTATTATTTTTGTATCAAAGACTAAAGAACATAAAAATAAAATGACAGGTTTGACATCACCGGCTATGCGATCAACATGGATTCTCTTTAGGGTAATGCTCAGGGTAATGTTTTAATTAAATCAACATAACAAACGCTAGGTACAAAATACTCGATCAACAACTACTACTACTACTATCGACATGCATTGATGCGTTCAATCCAACCTTTCAAAAATTAGCTATAGGACCACAAGATGTTTGTGCTTGTGATAAACAAACGTGCAGAAAATATGAAAGGAATACACTACTGTAGACCTGTCATCAACAGGCAAGTTGAATTTGGCCCCCTTTCCTAAGCCACTGGTCCACCCAGTCAGGTAATAAATCACATCCAAGATTACACTTTGCACCTTAGTGCCAGACAGAACTCCCTCAGACATCTTGCATATGGCCTCCAGCTCAATAATACATTTACATTCAAGGAATTTATTGAGAGTCAGAGGGACTTGCGTCAGAATGCAAGAGCAAAAACCAAACAAAAACATCCTCCTAAAATCTAGTCTTATTTTAGAAGCAGGTTGACAACAATGAGTCCAAATCACAGTGCCTAGTATTACAAAGGACAAGTTACTGGATATAACTAAAAGGGGTTGTGCAATTTGCAAAAGTTAAGTTTTCTTGTGTCTAACAATGAATTTGACATTTGACAGGTGCAGGCATTAACAATCAGCAAAACGGGGAAGTTAAATTTTAAAAAGCAATGGTGATGTTTATAACTGAATGGATTAACAAAGGTGTGGCTGGATCACGTGAGGGGAAACCTCACCAGAATTAGCTGATTAGCACCGTGTCCAAATGACTGGTCCTGCTCTGCTGCCTAGCTTGCGTGACCCTGTCAAACCCAAGAAATCCACCACTAATCCACCTCGCCCCCCTCCCCCACGCAGTCAATCCAACAGTTCACCTGTACTGTAATTAGATCTCAGCCTGTGTAACGTCGCCTCCTATGGACTTTGAAGGCTCTCGTCATTATTCTCCATTTCTTTTTTGGGAAGAATAATTCTTCAGGCTCTCATCAATGAATCTGGATGTCTTTTTTCCTGAGCTCTTCTCAATGTGACAATTGTGGTTGCATTCGGTAAAATCATGCGTCGACTTCTCTATGTGCATGTATTCCTATGCTGCCTCAATATGGCTTATCCATACTGTCCATCCCAGTGCACCTGTGTCTTCCATGGACGTGCCGAGGGAACCGGAACCAGGTAAATTGTACTTTGTGTTTTTATTCATACACACTTGCTGACTTGTGGCCATTCGGAAAATTTAAATCAAAGACAATGTTATAACATTTGTAAAAACTTTGGTAGATGTTTGCCTAATTAGGTCACCCTCTCTATAACTTCCCTTACAAAGTAATACGTGGTAAAAGAATATCCTACTATATATTCATCAGTATAGTCTTGACCCAATTTTTTTAAGTTCAACATCTTTTCAGATGTTTATTTAACATAACACAATAATGGCTAATTTGAATAAGCACAACCTTAAATACTAATCACTCAGACCACCAGGTGCATCATCCATTTTAAAATAAACAGAAAGTAAAGATGACACACTTTACAAGTTATACAAAAAAAACTTTACAAAACTTTACAAAGCTAAAACCTTTTCAGTCATCCCACCTTTGTGAGAGCTGAAAGAATATTTTGATTATGCCCCAATATAGATGAGCAACAAAGAGCTAAAATGCAGAGTAATTTAACTGTGAATGTTAAAATGAAGGATATAACACAGCAATCAAAAATTAGCTTTGAATTTTATATATAAAGTCTTTATGTGTACTGTGAAAATTCCCTAGCCTGGCTCTAATCCATTTATGCCTGAGAAGGACCTAAGTGACAGCTGCATAATCAGTCTTATTAGTGCTAAACCCAATGTATCCCTGTCCCTGCAATCAAATGTGTGACAAATTTGGATAAAGACAGGACATAAAGGAGAGAAAATGATGAATAACAGCATATAAAGAAATGCTATTCCATACTCCTTGGCCTGGTTTTCTTTCTGTAAGGGAATTTGTCAATTGTAAAACAGGGACATCGTGACTGTGGCAGTAGTTACGCTACGTAAAATATACAAGTACGATGGCACATGCTCTGGTACAGAACTACTGCCACTATCATAAGAACAGGCATAACCACCACAAACTGAAGGTATTTTTCTTCTAGTTATCACGTAATGCAAATTAACATTTTTATTTAAAGCTATTACATTAAATCATTCTCTTATACAAGTCTTTACAGATATTCTACCCCCTGATTAACTCTGACCTTGTCATCTGGGAAGTACCCTTTAGATGGACTGCATCTGGATGGATAAATGAATGGATAGACAGACAGATAACTAGCACATTATAGCATAGCTGTTAATTCTTCAAAATGCTCATCTGTTGACATCATACTACCTCATTGAAAAATAAGTTATCTTGTTAGTTACCCTTTGTAAATCAGTTCTGTTTTTCATAAGATATGGTTAAACCACCTAACTCATGTATCTTTCTTCTCAGATCTGTGCTCTGTAATGATCCAGACATGTCTGATATCCCTGTCAACGTCCCCGTAGACACGGTCAAACTTCGTATTGAGAAAACCATGGTACGGCGAATCCCAACAGAAGCTTTTTACTACCTGGTGGAGCTCCGGTACCTGTGGATTACTTACAATTCCATAACCTCTGTGGATACTGGCAGTTTCTACAACCTCAAAGTGCTCCATGAGCTGAGGCTGGATGGAAATATGATCTCCACATTCCCTTGGGAGTCTCTTAAAGAGATGCCCAGTCTGAGGACACTAGACCTGCACAACAACAGAATCACTAATGTTCCTACTGAGGCAATACCCTACCTCCTCCAAATTACCTACTTGGATCTATCCAGCAACAAATTAGCCACACTGCCCTCTGACCTCATGGATATCTGGCCACCCTTTAATGGAGCACCCATCTCGACTAATGCTTCCCAGAAAGTTGTGTTAGGTAAGGATAAAAGGTTACGTTTGGTTTAGTTTTACAGGAAAATAGGGCAAAGAAAGGACACTTTAGGGTAATTCATTTCATTCGGTCACCTGTTAATCAAGACAGATTTCTTCTGACTGACTCGAACATACCCTGGCGGTAGAGACCTAGGACAAAGTCAAATTAGCTTATTCTAAGCAGGAGCAGTATTGATGCTTAATGTACATTATGAATTTATTGTCCTAATTAAATGTTGAATATTTAACACTCTGCCTTTTGACGATCCAAGCCAGAGTAAAGGTCAGCAGCACACATCAGAAAAAAGTATACCAAGTATATCCACACAATATAGTAAAGGTACAATAAAACACAAGTAATTTAGTAATGTATTTCTCAAGCCAAGATGACCTATGACTTGTAATATTTTCTAATGATGAAACATTTATCTCAATTTCTGATACACAGTTGGTTGATTTATTTAAATTTTAAAACACGTCCCAAACTCCAAGACTCAGTGTCATAGTTCTCTCCAGCTAAAGGCAATTGCTGTGACAACATTACACTTTTCTATTTAATAGCATATTGAAAACTGGAAATTAAGGTATTTAATTAAAGCATGACTAAGAAAAATCTGCATATCCATGATAGCTTGCGATCGCAAGACACTGGTTATATGCTATATAAGAATTAAATGCTCCCCTCATAATGAAAAGGGCTTTAGTGTGGAAGTAGTAATAAGAAATTACATTAGTGCTATTGAACTCAAGAATACATTTTAATTTACTTTAGCCCAAAGGGTAGTTTAGCCAGTAATTATGTGCCAAGTACTGCTTAATTTTGAATTGATAATGTCAACCTTCTGTGCATTACTAAAAAACACTACAGTGATTGAAAGGAGCAGGTTTCCTTATTAAAAGTAAATGTACAATGACAAACCTGCAAGTCCACAATAAATGTTGCAGGATTTCTAAATTTCAGTTGAATTCATTTGTATTAATCTCGTGAGGGGAGTGCAGACATCTGATTACCTTCTTTTGTGCATCCACAGCTCGGGCAATTATGAGCAGACATGTCAGTGTAAATATACAGTATAATGGATTCTGATCAATCTCATAGATTAGGGACTGCCAGAAACAATCTCTTTCTTGAAATGGCTTTTGTTTGGTTTGGTTTTTGGCGTACCAATGTAACAATGGCCACTTGTTTGTAGTACGGTGTTCCATGGTTGAAAAAATCATCAAGGTAGGGGCAATTAGAGATTAAAAGGCCAGAGTGGGCTGGAAAAGGAGGTCTCAAAGTTGAAAATCAAAGCACATAAATATAGGATGTCTGTCACTATGTAATATGTGTACGAACAGTAAAAATATTTTTTAAAAAGTCCTTTTTAATAGTCTATTTCTTATAGTCTTGTAATATTGTACTTTAAATTGTAATACATTTTCAGTAATTGTGTAATATTCTTATTAAATTAATCTCTTTTGTTTGAAATAGTTTTACTGGCATGGAACTTTCTTATAGAATCTATGAGCCTAGCATATTTGAGACTGGATGTTTGTTCATAGTGTCTGTGTTGCATGGACAGTGGAAGGGATATTGTTAACAGACTGTATAAGGGCAAGCTAGCTTATCCGTGCGGAAAGAGCTGGCTGTGTGCACTTGTGTACCTGAAGGGGAAACAGGATTAAGCTGTAGGAAAAAAACAATGCGTACACAAACAGGTTTTAAAACCATTTCCTGTTAGAATTGTAGGTATGCTTACCTTTACCATTTTGACTAACTTGACAACTATCATGACCACAATTTAAAAGAAAATGTATTTTGAAAAAATGAAGAATAAACATCAAGATATGGTTTGCAATAATTACAATAATCCGCACAAATGCTTCCTAAATTGTCAGACGTGACACACAGATTATAAAGTGTTAGAGTTCTTAGTGATCTATTGTCATTTATGCTAACAGAAAGGATTCTGTGTAGGATTCTTAAAGGACTCTATTTCCACGAACTGGAGGAAGTCCAGAGCAAGCTTAGGCACTTTGCCACTGTTAAGTCAAACTAATCTGGTTAAAGGGCTTTAATATGCACCAGTACATGTGCTTACCTATTGTGTGCATTAGGTGCTAACAGCTATTTGAACATATATATACACACACACATACACACACACACACATATATATAGTCTTGTAATATATATATATAGTCTTGTAATATATATATTACAAGACTATATATATTGTGAAAGCTAAACCAATATGATATTTTGTCAAAGCTAAACCAAAGTGGTTTATAAATATGGTTAACTATGGTTAACACTGTTTGAAATTGTGATTAACCAACTTCAGACCTCATTAGCTGTAAAATTAGCTTTGTTTTTGTGCCCTACATATGAATTTGCAAACCAATTTCCTTTTGTACGGGTATGTCTTGCAGCTTTGACTAATGCAATCCATCTTTAATGTTTTTTTTACCTAACATGACTTCATAGCAGCTTAATCATTACAGCTGTTGGAAAAGCAGAAGCTGAGTTCTGCTAGAACTGAATGACAATGAGTCATGTTGCAATTTGCAAATATGTTATGTCTTTTTACTGTTACATTGGGGTGGCGATGGGACAGTGGATAACACACATGCCTTTGGTGTGGGAGACTAGGCTTTGATGTTAATTAAGCTACTGATATTAAAGAACATTAATAATGTAAATTAATGTTAATTAAAATTAAATTACATTGCGATCTGTATCCTCTATGTGTTCCATTATATTTAACAAAAACCCTTTCAAAGTTATACAGCATTTAGATTATAAATGCACAATATTGGATTTTTGCAGATTTCAGATATTATCCAGCAAATTTTGGTCAATTTCCGATCCCAATATATGCAAAAAAAATTCCACCTAATTTCAGATAACATAAGATAACAATATAAAATATACTGCTTTTCAAAATGCACACATACACTGGGTAAAATAAGAAAACAACTGATGACAGTTGTTTTTTTTCCACTGGTGCCATTTCTCTTCACTCTTATGGTAATAATCAAGGCAATTAAATGTGTTGAAGGAATAAAATTTGATTCTTGCATGCTTAAATATAGCTGAGAAATCATTGCTAAATGCCAATTTGATATCTGTTTTATACATGTCAAAAAAACGCCATGCCACAGACATACTCGTGTGTGCATAATTAAAATATAATAAAAGTGTCATCTTATCAACATTCCATATCGTCAAAATGCTCGTTTAGGGCCGATTTCAATATTTCATTTCAAAGTCTTTATTGGCCAATACAGATGACATAGAGATATTATTGTTATTGTGTATTCCTAATTTAAATGGATGGTGTTTGACCTTAATTTATCTTATCTTTTCATCTTCAGGCCTCCAAGATAATCCCTGGTTCTGTGACTGTAAAATCTCCAAGCTGATTGAGATTTCCAAAATGACTGACACCCCAGTGATTTTGATGGATCTATTCCTGACTTGCAGTGCACCAGAGAATCTGTCTGGTGTCCTTTTTCAGCGTGCTGAACTTGAAAACTGTGTGAAACCGTCAGTCATGACGTCGGCAAGCAAGATCACAACTCATTTGGGCAGTAATGTTCTCCTGCGATGTGACGCCACAGGGTTACCAACACCTACTCTTTATTGGACTAAGTCAGATGGCTCACCAGTCAACAATACAAGTATAATATACATGGTTTTGAAAGTTTAAACAATTAAAGTATTGTTTTCAATTTAATTTAGACCTACAGTTTCTCACAAAATTAAGTACAGCCCTCACATTTTTGTAAATATTTGGTTATATCTTTTCATGTGACAACACTGAAGAAATTATACTTTGCAACAATGTAAAGTAGTGAGTGTACAGCTTGTATAACAGTGTGAATTTGCTGTCACCTCAAAACCATCACACAGCCATTAATGTCTAAAACGTTGGCAACAAAAGTGAGAACACCCCTAAGTGAAAATGTGAGGGCTGCACTCACTTTTGTGAGATACTGATATATACTTTTAGTAACCTAAACAATGTGTGTAGATTTCCATTGCCTGGTGTGTAGTAAACATTAAGGTGCTTGGTACTAGTGCTACAAGGTCATTATTCATTTGAAATCATCCAAAGCAATCCAAGACTTGGTAAGACTAATCCATGTTGACTTTTTGTTTTCTTGCTCCACTTTATAGTCCAGGAGTCACCTGGGGAAGGCATCAGATGGTCCATCATGAGCTTGCATGGAATACTGTACAAAGACGCTGGGAACTACAGTTGCAAAGCTAAGAGTGTTGCTGGCAGCGCGGAAGCCACCATTTCTATCTCAGTTGCTGGAAGCATCAGTACCACCGTCACTCCACTGAAGACAAGTATCGAAACAGGACTAACCAGCCAAGGCACAACATTTATTCCGCCAACAGACAACTCGCAGGTTGTTATGTCCACAGTTCTCCCAGTAACATCAACAACACTATCTGCTGTCCCTAAGAAGCCGAAAACTACCCCCAGCACCAGTTTACAGAAAGGCTCACCCAAACAAGGAAAAATCCAGCAAGGAGGTAATGGGAGAAAGCTTGCAGCAGATGAAAAGAGCAAGAAAAGTGATACATCAAAGTCTGTTGACGGCCTTAAGATTGTAGAGGAAACATCTGACACTGCAGTGTTGCTCTGGACAGCAGATGGGTTACCAAATGATGCCCCACTCACAGTTGTATATTCACCCTATGCAGAGGATGACACCAAAAGGACGGTGGAGACTACTGCTGGCAGTGGAAAGGTGTTCCTAGAGGGACTGTCATCTGGGATGAGGTACTCCGTTTGCCTCATAGCAAAAGGTAGTGCTGCTGGAAAAGACCCTTGCATAGACTTCTACACACTGGACAATGTAGAGTATGGTGGGCAGAACCAGCTATTTGTTATTATCAGTGGCATTGCCTGTGCTTTGGTTTTGCCTCTTATTGCACTGTTGCTCTACAAGATTCTTGCTCTGTACTGCAAGGGACGCAACACGACGTCAGAGGAAGAGGAGCTGGAAAAAGAGAGTTATGTCAAGTTTGAGACAATATCAATGAAACAAAGGACCTTGAACTCTCGTCCAACTGAGCTTTGGGCAAGGAGACAGACTCATGAATCAGAGCGAATGCTCCTGTGCTCCAGGTCGAGCATAGACTCTCAGATGACCTATAAGAGTGACACTTCCCGTTCTGAGTATCTCTGCTGACACCACAAATCCATGTCCATGGCCAAAACCCAAACGCCATGCTAGTAATATGTATAAGAAATATTCTTAATATGCCTTTATGACACTGACAAAGAATCAACTATGAAATGTTTTATAAATATTTATTTATATAATACATATCATTTTTCACATCAGTGGGGATCTAAAGACTTTATTTGCTGTACTGACTGATGTAACATTTATTCTATATTCTACATCAACCATTCATTTATAAAGATTTATATAATGATTTAGAAAAGTGTAGTTAACATGACAACATTCCCTGGAGGTCAAATCAGTCAATGACTGATATTTCATTCATATCCTTATTTATTTTGGAGCCTTATATTTGATAAAGAAGTTTGAGTTGTTGTCACTACGGCACTACATCTTTGTTACCGTACAAAGAGCCTGTGAGTTAGCTGTGTGGTTTATGCGACCCACTGCCAAAGTTTAAGTGTCAGATATAAATATAATGTGGTGTCACAGAAGACCCATTATCTCAACCCTATCATATTTAAAACTTCATTGTTGCTTTAAGCATCAAGCTAAATGTTGCCTTAAGGACAAGAAAGTACTGTCATTGTGTTTGATAGAATGTGACTCTTCTGATAAACATTGCCTGTTTTTATGATTTTGCGTATATATTTGTCTATAAATGGAGTTGTACATTTTTTTAAATAAAACTTACAGCTGAATTATATTTGTGTTGTGTACTTGTATTGTACTATTTTATCCAAGTAGATAGGAGCACATCAAATAGGTCTCTCAAATAAATTTAAATGTAAATTTAAAGATGTTGCCTGTATATGAGTTTTTGAATGGACAGGTATTTGTATATTTAATAGAAAACCACTAAAAACACACTTCTAATGCTACCAAAATGACTAGATACCGCATTTTTCCACATACCACATTCTGGTAAATATTATTGAGATGTCAAAACCACCACCAGAAACCCTCTCTTGTACCATAAAATTCTATATGAACAATTAAGCTATAGTTTATTCTGCATTTTGTGTGGTATAATTTTAGTTACTCTTACATCTGTCCATTTTCCATCAGCAACAGATAATGTGCTCACCAGGTGAAACTAAATCCCAATCTTACAATGTACACTGTAATCCATGTACTTTATAGAGTAGTATCCTCACCACGCTATCCTCTTCCATCATTGTGGGCATTGTATATGTATGTGTTTGACATTAGTATATGGGTGGGGACCCAAAGAAGAGAAGAGTGCTTGAAAAAAGTGCATATCATCTATTATGAATCAAACATAAAATATGGAGTTTGCTACTGATAAAAGTGGGATCAATGTAATTTATGAAAGAAGTGGACAAAGAAAGGTACACATACATTTCACATGTGCTCACTCAGTTATGAAAAAGACGTGCTCATCCTGAAAATCAATGGGTCACAGTTGTCACGCTCTTTGAACATCTGAACAGACACTGCCATAAATCCCGATAAGATGAAGGGTGGACCTGGAAAACTGTTCCCATGGATACCTCTGTACCACCAGCTGCATGAGCCTGCAGCACTAAGAAATCTCTAATGACAGCTGTGCAGTTATCATGGAAACGGCCAAGCTGGTAACAAACTGAATGAATGAATGAATGAATGAATGAATGAATGAATATAT
>JAPMOB010229539.1:0-21876 GCA_029875015.1 Lepomis gibbosus | reverse complement strand
CCCTTTAGGTATCCTGGTAAAGATGACCATCATCTTGCCATAGGATAGAAGTCCAGTTAAGTCCTGCACCATGTCATAATTGTCCTTGAAGGCCTCCTCTTGGAAAGATGACCTTCTAACCCTGTCCCGAAGCTGATCCTCTGACCTCAATCTGGTATGCTCTTCAGTCAGTTTCTTTACAGCTGCTTGGCAGGCTTCATTGGAGCATGCTACACTGCTCTCAGTATAGATGGGGTCTTTACAGTAGCAGTGTTCCCCACTCTGCCCACTCGCAGGAATGCTGTCACAGTAGTCAATCTCCATGTCAGTAACATTACTGTTATCACAGGTTGACATTGTCACATCGTCATGGGTACACCTTCTCTTCTTTTTGACAGCTTGGGTTTGTTCAAATTTCTTATGGCAATTGATTTTTTTGGTGTTGCTCAGGTGATATGGTTTCCCAACAGACTTGGCACGCATCGCTTTTCTTGCCTGCAGTATTAGAATGAGACACAAACAACACATTGACGTTACCTAATTTAAAATAATTAAAGTTACTCTAACAGTAGATATAGATTATAGGTTACTTTTTACAATTTGTCACCAAACCTTGCATCTAACTAAAAACAAAAATATGGGTCATCATAAGCTGCTGCATAATCAACCTATACAGCCGTTAATCTGGTGAGGACGGGCTGTGTTAATAAGCACATCTCCAACACTACCCATTATTGGAATAACCATGTAGCGTCCACTCAGTTCAGTGTTTATGCTGGCCAGTTTAAGTCATAGTTTGCAGAATCTCTCTGCACACCCTGATGAATGCTATGCACTGAATTCAGTTTTGCTAACAAATCACTGTTCTCAGTACAGTTTCCCAGTGGAGAACACTGCCAACATTGGCTCTTTGTTCACATTTCTCACAGCAATGAGATGTTCTCCAAGAAACAAAAATGGAGGGATTGGAAAAGAACATTCACAAATGATTTGTCCGAATGTATTGGTCTCTATGATGTTTAAAATGTATACAGGTTTAGTATGCCAGGGCATTTCCTTTTATCTAGTTTATTGAAATAAGTTAACATCAGAGTCCAGTTTTCTTGTTTGTTTTTTTTCTGAACAGGTATCAGCAACATTTTTCTTTTATCAGGGAGCAGCATTAACAGTCTATGTTCAGTAGCAAGTAGTACTAGCAGTAGCCGTGTTAGAGTGAGGTGAAATGGTCGAACACAAGGTATAGCGACAAGTGGGTGCATTCCTGTGAAACTGTTGCGGTCGTGCTCGTGTCATGCATCCTCACTGTTTGTGAGTTTCCAGAATCTGTTACTGTTTACTAAATAGTTATCAGGACATCAACAGGAGGGAATTTGCATGGCAGAGCATCCCCGCAAAACTAGATGAAGGCCTATCAGGTCAAGTTATGTAGCCTATAAATAGGCTACAGCTGTGTATCACACATAAACTGTTGCCGTGGATACTCTCCATAGAGCGCATGACCTTTACTCATGGAGCACTTGTCTCCCTGTCTGTTTACCTAAAGGACTCGCGGGACGAAGCGACTACACGATTTTAAGAACGTTCCTAAGACTGACATATTCGCCAAAACTAATCAGCATGCAGTGTGTAGCTATCCACTTCACTATCACATTTGATTGCTTGTCTTGCTTTTGTTTGTCTATTTCTCTCACACGCTGCATCCAGCTTAGCCTGCTAAAGCCCCCCTGTGCTGCTTGTTTGGTTGGGTGATTTGCAGGCTGATCAACATCCCACCCCTCCTGAGACCCATGGTTTGACTGTATGTGTATTCAGAGCCAGTGAGAAATAGACTTTCAAAATAATATGACTAAAAACTGTTAACATGAGATAAAATAATTTTCTGTGTTAATTAATTAATTCATTAATGTGTTAACTTGCCCAGCCCTAATTATTCACAAAACATGAATGCCCTTGGATAGACGGCATGGTCCTGGATGGTTTAAATTACAAAAATAATTTACATTTTTAGTACTGTCCAAAGTCATGATCAGGAAAGGGGTATTTCAGAGGACACAGAAAGCAATAGAAAATGTGTGAAATAGTCCATTTAGTTGTATTCTAAGTTGATATGAACACATTCCTAAATTGAAATGGCCTTACTTCACAACAGGGATTTTGTCTTTTTAAGTGGCGTTAAAGCTTAAATTATATGTGCTGATTGGCATGAAGGAGTTTAAAGTTAAAACCCAAGCCAAAGTGACAATTGTGTCTCTGCAACTTATGTACATTAGGTTACTAATGACTATTTGAACTGTCTTATTTTCTAAATGACAGATTATGGAGGACTCAGTTTTTTTGCAGATCAGTGGGTTTGTGCTTACCTTCAACTAAATAATTACAGGATCCTCTGTGTGGTAAGAAACTTCTATCTCTCCCTGGCTGATGAAACATCTTTCATCTTTCTAAGTTACTGAAGTTTGAATTTATGAAATACTTTCATCCAAATGCACCACAATACACAATAAGAAAAACATTCTAATTAAATTAACTAGACTATATACTGTATTATTTTGTAGGACATTAAATGTTTCAGGCTACGCAAAGGGTATTAATATTATGTTGCTTCTGGCTTCTGTGGACTCGGAGAGTGAATAAATACTTTTGCATTGTACAAACATGTTAGTAGTTGTTTATCAAGAGACCACTCACTCATATCAAAGAACGCCTTGTGGGATCTTGACCCCAAGGGTAGGAAAGCTTGAGCTAGGGGTTTAGAGGAGAAATAAGATGGTATAGCAGATTTCCAAAGGCAAACTAAGCAGTTCTCATAAATATACGTTCTCCCTCTGAGTGCAGCGCAGCTGAGATTCGAAGATGGTACAATTGCCCACAGCAAGTAGCTGCATCAACTCTCCCTTCAAAACTTGAAAGGCCTGCTGGTCCTTTCTCATGTCTGCTGTCATCACTGTAGACCGTGCTGGCAGGGGGTCCCCTCTACATCCATGTCATTAGCTCAGCCCTTAGCACAATGCTTTTCTACTAGACTTTCGTCTTTCCCTTCTCTCTGACCAGCAGTACATAGAAAGAGAGAGGAGGGGGGTTGACTTTAACTTTGAAAGGTTTAAAAACGCTGTCAAAGCTATGTTAAACTACAATAAGTGGCTGTTAATTGAAATTAAACCCTATTTTATTGTAAAATCAGTGAGCCTAATTGAATTTTTTTATTTTCACCAATATTCTCATTAAAAAATATAGGCTACATTCTCATTTTGAATAAAGTACTTATACAGTACACCAAAAGAAATGCAGACTATATTTTATTACATGGTTACTATGTACTTGATACCATACAACATTGAATGTTTCCATTTCCAGCAGTCAAATTTTATCACAAATTACTGTGAAATTGTGCATCATTATAGGAAAACATATATGCACACTACTTTTGCAGCAAGAATATAGTAGGAATCGTGTTTTTAAAAAAGAGTTACTGATGAAACTGATGAAAATGACTTCCCAACATTAATGACCTATACTAAAATTACCCTTTTAATTAAACCTGCACTCAAAATAGAGTGCATGAGTGTAATGACTAAAATATTTAGCTAACTCAGATTAATTGGACAAGCAGAATGTGACAGGGAATGTGTTGACAGGAGATAAACTTTAATTTAAAGTAAGCTTTGGTTGGATGTCAACAAAAATGTCATATGAATCATGATATAGCTACAGAGCTTGTAAGTGCCCGCATTTTTGATCACTGTATCCATTTCACATTTGAGGTCGATGTAATACCACGTATTACCACTGACATCGTTACTGGAGAAGATCGAAAATATAATTGATTTTAGAATCAGAACAAATAGCTGTAATGGTGGCAAATATTTAAAAACATTTTCAGATCTCAACCCCATATTCTTCTTACTTCTGTCAATGATTTTACAAGACAATCACAGAGAAAGTCAAAGAGGTAAGAACAGTTATATGATGAGGCATCGCACAAGGATTTGTCTCAGCTGACTGAGGACAAGACTCGCTGTTCCTTCTTTCACTATTAGCATAATCTCCTGAGATCCATCTGACCCAATGTGTTGCCCTCTCATCTATAGAACAGTTCTGAGAAATGACTGTGTGCTTTGACGGTTCTGTTTATCGAGCATGTCAATTGGTATTTTTCTCGCTCTAATGTATGGTAGATGGTGCTTAAAATGCATTTGTTTTAAACTTGACAATAATGGAGACATTCACACCAAGGGCACTGATCTACCCTACAAATCTCCCTGTCTCTCCTTCTCTGTGATTGTGAAACAAAAATGTCAAAATTTTGATAAAATGTGACCTAATTTACATATGGTGTACCTTGATATTAGACACAGACACTCTTCCCCGCATTTAAATTTCTTAAGTGTACTGGGTGGCACCAGACCTCTGCAAGCTGCTTTGTCTTTCCCACCATATGGCATCTTGACAGTGTTTTCCTCACTAATTAGTCTTTAACACATATGCCAAGTCCAAATGACTGTAATGTCAGGGCTGCACTGAGGATCCTTGTTGCATCAGAAATGAGTTGCCATATATTAACAAAGGAGAAGATGTAGCTATAGCTGCAGGTACTGCGCACACTGACTAATTTCGGTTTATATCTGAATCATTATTCTATGGGCAGTAACTCTACTTAAATCCAAGAAATCAGTGAAATCTGTTTGTGATGGATGTAAGCCAGCACCTTCAAAGATCTGTGCTGCAAGTGCCAAAGATCCTTTAAGAAAGATGGTCTCCTTTTGGCAGACCACGCAACTCAGTCTCTGTGAAGAGACACACACATGCATACTTGAGTTAATTTCACTTATTCCAAGAACATACTGTGTATTATGGGCTCAGGAGGTTGAGCTCCTAGTATTCCCAGGGTTGGTGGTTAGATCCACGGCTCCTCCTGTCCACATGTCAAACTGCCCTAAAGTAAGCCACTTAACCCACAGTGGTTCCCAGTGGCCAGACCAGGGCCTTGGATTGCAGCATGTGTGTGAATGAGAGGTTTAGACAGAAAAGAGCAATCCATTTACCATTTCCCCGCAGCATGCGTTTCAAATTATTGTTTTACATCATTGTGCCAAAGGTTTGGTCAGATTTATGTACAAAACTTTATGGTTAAGGTAACCAACATAAACTGTTGGTAGGAAATGGAATACCATCTCCCTTTTTGTTGGCCACCCAAACCTCCACAGATTTTGTGGTGCAAACAACGACACATCAAAAAGTCATCACCCTGATGGTCAGAGGTTCTTGTTAGGTTCACTTAAACATAGGTCATATTATGGTTTTAATGAAACAAATGCCTTTTTCTTAAGAGGATGATGTAAGGTGATCATTATATTAAAGATTGAGTGGTTCTTTTTTTCCAGCAAAAGGGCAGGCTTTTTCAAGAGACACTGCATTTTTTTTAAAATGATGCTTTAACTCTAACTTTAACTTTAAAGCAGACATCATGCAGTGCATAATCAGCATCATACAACACCAGTGACATTCTCAGGTTAAATCTAAACCTTGAATAATTAATGATTCTGTAAAGAAAACTGTGTTACTTAGCCTTTTTATTGCTTTAATAATAATTATTGTGAATATATACTAGATTTGTGATGCGATGTTTAAACTGCAGGTTGACTGTTCTCTTTCATGGTCGCTATATTTCCATTTCAGTTTGTAGGAGCAACAATAGCTGAGCAATAGACAAAGATACTGACATGATTGGACATCTCAAAAAAGGCAATGGAAGACCATCCTTAAACAGGGTGCTAATGTGACTTAAACGCAAGGGAACTTACCGACAATTCATCTTTTTCCTCAAAAAACAGTGCTTTGATTGCTTTTCATTTTGAGTCCTATTTTTTGCACCACATTTCTGCTTTGTCTAATTGTTCTTCATGTTCCACTTTCCAGTACTTGAAAATTGTCTGAACACTCACATGCTCAGCAACAAATTGCTGAAATGGAGATCTTCTTCCTGTCAAAAGCAGTCTTCTACACCATATCCTTTAGAATAAAATTAACATAATGGTCATGTTAGGGAAGAGCACAGGCTCACCAGACTCATGTCACAGTCACAAAATATCCAGTGTTAACTGATTGGTTGTTAAGGGTGTCTAGGTGTAGTTTTCTCAGCCTGAGATAAGTGGTGAGATGTTGCATGCTGACTGACATTAACAAAGCAGCTCTCTATACGGAAATCTCACTCTTGACAATGGCAAAACCACACATTCAAGATAGTAACTAACTGTTAACCCCTTAAGAAAATATCAGGCTGAAAACTTGATTTTAGTTTTTTTAGACAATATGCTGGCAACTAAGTATCTAGAATACTGATAGCTTGTCACATCTACTGTGGTGTTTTATCTAAAGTAATGAAATAACAAATGTATAGATAAAAATTAAACCTATGAAAAATTATTTAATTCACTCTTCATGCTTATTGAAATTTAGCATAAACAGCATAATCAATATATTTATAATTAGTCATTATGATGCTTTTATAATCCCTGTTTGTTCTTTGATTTTTTTTTGTTTCAAAACCGAATTTGGAAAAAACAAAAAAAACAAGTCATTTTGGCTTTTCCGTGTCAAAACCAAAGCAGAAAAACAGATAAACATTTTTTTTTAAAAACAGACATCAGTTTTTGTTTTTCTGTTTTATAACCAAAACCAAAATATTGATTTTGATATTTAATGAGTCCAATTTGTGTAGCTTTGTGATAAACCTGCAGCAGACACACTTGGACGATGGCGGTGCCTGATTAAATGTAATTAAGATGAGCTTGAACATCAACATAAGTGGGTTTTTAGTTAGAAAAACAGGATCAAAGTTCAGTTTGTAACTCACTAGCAACTGGGACAGGAAGAGGAATGCCTCAGAAGTAGCCTGAGAATCCTCCGGTTTTTAGGATTTCTTCAGTATCAAATTAATGTTGATAAAGTGATAGTTGTCAGTACGTCCAATGGTACACAGCTAACATGAACTGTTATTCGTTAATTCAGCGAGCTGTATATTAACGAATCATACATGGATTAAAGTGTGTTTTTCATTTCTTCATTTTGCTACAATATGTGTAGAGAAGACACAACACCTGCAGCAACCTCTTTACAATATTTTGACCTGACATTTATGTTATTTGTGAGATGGAAGAATTTAGAAAGTTGCATGGTGATGCAGAGAGCCTTCAGCTGCAGTATGGATTATGCGTAAAACCAGGAGCGCTGGACTTCATCCAGGCAGAGGGAACGATCACCGACCTTCGACAGTGTGCTGGTTCTACGGGCAACACAAACCATAGTAGGTGTACCGGAGAGGGAGGGGGGCACTGCGGACGGTCAGTGATCATTCCCCCAGGCTGGATGAAGCCCGACACTCCTGATTTAAGCATGATCCATTATGATACAGAAAAATAGAAATGAATGGCAATAATAGCATGCTGTCAGTATTTTAGAGACCCCCAAAAATATCACAAATTACGTTTTCAGAGGAGCTTATGTCTTATTAAGAGCCTTGGCTCCCCAGTAGTTTGCACCCTGGCCGTAGCCTCGAGAAGAAAAAACATCATAAACATATTTGGGGTTTTTTTTTTGATTGATAAGTAACCAGCTGCTTCAGATCAGACCAAAACAAAATGCCTCTTGGATAATGACACTCAATTGAGAGTTGACTAGAAATAGAAGAATGTGTTTGAGTGGCTCGTAGGCAAAGCAGTGCGCCTCAACAAGGAAATGTTATTGCTCCAATGAGTTTGAACCCCGCTTGACGTGATCTTGCAAAAAAAAAAGTAGCTTACGTTTTCTTTTTTTTATATGTGGCTATAATATAGTGCTCACTTGCCACAGTCACTATGAGATGAGATGCAACTTGAAAAAAAAAAAGTCTATATTTATTGTTAGTGTGACCAATCTGGGGACGGAGGCAGTCAACCGCTGTTGCAAAGAACCGCAGGTGAACGTGTACAGCAGCCAGTTCGTTTGAAAACTAGTAGTGATACAACACCGGTCATAGATGGAACAAAACGTAGCACTTTGTTTTTCCGTTTTGGGTTTAAAACAGAAAAACAAAACCAATTTGTTTTTGAAACAGAATAATCAAAGAATGAACAACAGATTTTTTAACCAAAGCGACTGACAATTGCTATATATGTTGCATTCCTCTGGAGCAATGAGTGGTTAAGTGTCTTGCTCAGGGACCTATTGGTGAATGTGTCACGGTGGGAATCAAAACCAGGTCTTTCACATCAAAAACGTGTCTTATCCACTGTTGTATCGCCACAGATATTAATGGCATATGTGGATCGGTTGGATGTTTACAGTACACATGAACTTAGTCTTAGCCAAACTTTAACTGCCCCCAAACTGACAACATCATTGATTATTTAAATCTCCGGAAAGGACCAGTCATCTAATGTTAGTTAATGTTCTGTGTACTTCTACACATCCAAAAAGTCACACACAGTCTATGTTCATACAGTAAAACTGTTTGGAGTAAAACAACCATTCTCCTCATCAATCCTCCGCTCCATCAGAGCTGTCTAAAAATGCATTTCAAAAGCTAAAAGTTTATTTGTGTTGCCTCACTAATCATTAAAGTAAGTCATTTATAAAACATTCATACATCAATGTAAAACACAAAGAAATTACCTGGACGATAGAGATGTGACCCATCACCAGTTCTTCATGGTTTGTAATAATGCAGCGCAGAGAGGATACAGATGTTTCATAGAGGAGACAAGTGCATATCTGGCTGTCACTGTTAACAGAGACTCCAGTCTACAGTGTAATTCATACACTTCACTGATAAACCACAGAACTGAGTAGGTGTAATGATCACTGAAGGGTTTTATATCACATCAACACTTCTGTCCATCTTTGCAATTTACTCTTTTTCTGGTCCACATGAGTTTTCTCCCATTTTCTCAATCTGTCTCTTTCTCTCTGCTACGAGTCTGCAACACTCTTTTAATTAAATTGTTTTATATATATATATATTATGTGGGTGCAGGCACACCTGGTTTTTAAAGGGAATGGGAGATGGCACTTTGATTTGTTTAATCCATGTTACACCCACAACACATAAGATAAATTAAGAGATCAAATACAACCCCTTTGCTTCCTGGTCCTACATTAACTCGCACCATGCATTTTAGACCACGCGCTATAGATCATTAAAATAGGGCCCTTATGAGATGTTCATATGGGTGATTCATGATGTAAGATATACAGGTAGAAATTTGGAGGGGTATGTTGTCTTTTTAAGTGGTGACTGTATGACCAATAATCAAAAGACATTTCCACCACCTGGCTTTTGATTACCATTTTTGGACCATTTCAGTTTTGCCTTTGTGAATGCAAACAGGACTAGATGGAAAATTGAAACTATGTATCATCCTGACATTGGTTCAATTTATGCACCAACCCTTAGACTCAGGGCTGGCTCTTTTGGTTAACACAATTATTTAAAGGGCCATAGAATGGAAAACTGTAAAAAAGTGGAATGATAAGAGTTCAGTACATGGAACTGACATACCATGAGCCTCAATCACCATTGTTTCCTACTTCATATGTAAATCTCGCACATGCAAAAGACAGTGGAAAAACTGGCGATTAACAACAAGCGCCATGAGTGACATAAAATCTGGAATTATTAATATTTATGTCCCTGAAATTTACAGAGCTATTTACCAGCCAGAGAAGCGGTGATTCCATCGAGCTAGAGCTGGAAGTTGTTCAGTATGTCTCACAGAATGTTTTTACGGTTATGAAGGAAAGGGAAAGTCAAAGGGAGGTTTTCCCTCCGATGTGCTTTGGCTGCTCTGCCTCAAATGATTTATAAAGTTTTCTGATGGACAGATAGCTTTCTTTGTTGCTAACGCTACAGTTAACGTTAGCAGCTGCTAATGGTAGATGCTGTTACTGTAATAGCTGGCTCTGAGTCAGGGTTCCAAAGCTTTTGTACAAATTTTAGAGGTGTACACATCAACATCACCGGAGCACCAAGCTTCCAGTCCGGGCAGAATCATAAATAGGGTGGCTAGCTGCATGTAACCAGAAGTTAGCGGCTAACATGCCACTGTTATGGGTTAACAGTAGTTAAAGGTTTGTTCAAAGTATTAACGTAATAAAAATACATTCCCTATTTGCAGTATCACTTGTTTTTATTTGTTTGTTTTGTTCTTTTTTCCACGGAAACCTCAGCTGCTGCTAAACATGACATCATATTGTTCCTAGAAATGTGCGAGGACAGTATTTACTGTATGAGGGAAAAAATGTTTTATCACTGTCACCTGCCCAACACCAGTGCCTTCAACTGTCTTTCATTGTTTTGCCTCACATAAACTCGCCTCCACCTGCACATAAAATGTTTTGCACCAAGTATCTTGTTTGTAGTATGGAGGAGCATTTCGTCACATGCAAAAAATAATGATGATTATGGTGAGCATTATACATATTTCACAGAGGTTATTATTAATTTGCAAGAAGCCTCAGGAAAAGATCAAAACAAACACATTTGTTAAATGATTTAGAAGTAATAATAGGCCTTGTGTAATGAATGCTGGGGTTCTTGGATGAACTTCTGCTATAAAGCCTCATTATTGTTGCCTACTGAGCAGATAAACAATAAAAGGCACATAGTGCACACATGTTTGTGCAACACATCACTCTGGAACAACAGATCTATATTTGGTAACTTAACTAGATTAATCTTTGTTTTTGACAACAGCACAGTCTCATCTGTGGCTTTTGCTTTGCAATTTGTTGTGATGTCAGGTTGTTGTGAGAGCAAAGGATTAACATTAATTTTATTAATCAATGGTGGTAATATAGTCAAAACCTGTTCAAGAATGCAAAAAAAGAGAGACTGCGTCCTTTGTGTTTGACCAAGCGCACTATTACTTAGAAAAGAAGACAGTTGCTGTAACCAATGCTGTTGTTTTTCACTGTAACACATGCAAACAGAATTTCATCTTGAAGAGAGGCAGGTAGAAGAGTTAGAAATGGAGTGATGGCGACTATTTAAAAGACCAGGAGACTCCAAGGTGAGAAAACAATTATATGTTGTAAGAACCACCAAATAAAAAAAAATTACATTCTAAAAAAAAAGCACATTTAGTACATTCTAAAAAAAAAAATTAAATAAAAATTTTTGAAAACTAACATAAAAAAAAACCCGAATGGTATTAGTTACATACAAATGAAGCATGTTTGTAAAAAGGATTTTTCATTTTGAGGCTTAATAATTGCAGAAACAAAATATTTAATACATAAAATAAAAGTTAATCTGGGAATCCTGCTGCATAGTGCTCTAAAAACAATACCATGTAGCTTCAATATCCCTAGTTTGATACCCTTGATACATGCTGTGAAGCTTTCTCTCTTGCCATGTTTGACCATCTCTACTGTAAAACTATGCAATAAAGTCAAAATGCAGAGCAACAATAATAAAAAATACAGGTTGATTTTACCATTTGTTTATTAGTAAACGAACATCTTACAGTGGTAAAATACTTTTAAAACAGCATCTCTTATGCACTGTTGGTGAATGCACCCAACCATGGTGATATCACTATGTATAACAAATAAATAAATAAATAATAAAGAAAACAGCACTTTAAAAAAAGTTACAAAGTCCTTTAACGAGTGCAAAGACAAAAGGAGAAAGGCACTCCTATAAAAGTATGTTTTAAGAAGTAACTTATGTTCACTGACTCAGCCAACCTGATTTCCTGGGGCAGTCTGTTACGAGCCTCGGGGCCCTGGCTTTGTCCCCTTTAGTTTTTATCTGAGACTCTGGAACATACAGCAGACCTCTGCCCAAGGATCTTAAGGTACTTGTTGGTGTGTATGGGACTAAAAGGTCATCGATGTAACAGGGCGAGAGGCCATGAAGCGCTTTAAAAGTGATCAATACAATTTTAAAGTCAATTCTTAATATACTGGGAGCCAGTATAATGAAGCTAAAACACTGATGCGATCCTATTTCTTTTTTCTGGTCAAAAGCCTGGCAGCTGAGTTCTGGACAGTCTGGAGTCGATCAATAGATTTTGATTGAATAAAAATCAATAGAATAAAAAAAACAGAGTGATAGTGTTTCAGTAAGGGACACGATACATGGATGAGGTTTTACATACACCGGAGTGTAACCTGTAGGATATGGCCATCCTGAATTTGTAATTTGTCCCCTAACACTTCTGGCAAGGTTGCATCCATGTGGTCAGGTGTGCAGGGGCTTGACCGGTCGATGTTGAGCTTCCTTGCACACTAAGGAGTCTGGCACTCAGGTCAGTGGTAATGGCCGCAGCCAGATGGTACCTATCCACTGGGGACGAAGGACACAGACATGCTGGTCACAGTTTAACTTTGGAGGTTGCATATTCTAGCATTATTTAATGCTTGATTACATGCATCATTTATCACAATTATGTCTTGATAAAAGTTTGATGCAAAACACAGCAGAGGCATGCTGAATATTCAAACTTTGCCCTCTCCTGTCTAATCAACCCCAAAGAGAGAGAGGGAAAGAAAAGAGAAAGACAGAAAGAGATTTAACAGCAGTGAATAACACTTTGATAAAATAAACATTTTGTTTTCAAAGTAGATCAAGATTAAGTACCCACTGAAAATGAAACAAGTCATAAGGTTAAGAGAGCAAAGATTTTAATAAGATGAATATCTTAATGAACCTCAGTGATTTGCATGTCCTACAAATAGATTATTACTGTTTATTATTTTAGTTTTAGGGCAATAGCATTGCTCTGCTGCTAAAGTAGGACACAATTGCTCTACATTAAAAATAAGCTACCACCAAAAGATATTGTGGCCCAAACAGTATTATGCTGAACATAACTGGAACCCAAAAACCCAAAATTGCCATCTCTTAAGTAAATATAATATTTTTCTCCAAATCTCATGTTTGAATTTACAGTAAAATCAGTAATCAGGGATGAATTTTATTATTTTTGTGACCTTTTGCCTTTATCGGACAATTCTGACAGAGAGACAGAAGACATAAGGAACAGAGACGGAGGGAAATATGACAAAGGTCTCCACTTGCACTCAAATGGTAAACTGGGATTTTAATGGTATGCATCTGACGACACTGGTTCACCAGGAATCCCAGCAATAGGTTTCAGACTGACAGTGAATTAAAGATCTTGACACAAAAGTGACAACTTAAGAGAAGTAATACATAAAAGGTTAATGCTAAGGGTCAGGTTTAGTAAGCCTTCTGTGCCTCATTTCAGCATGATATATGCGTGTTATTTATCAAACAGACACACTAGCCTAGGGGATCACTTTTCCTGTACTTTGTGGTGCACTGTCCGTATGATCAGGAAAGTGCTGTTCAGATGTGGACATGTCTGTTGGTTGTTAAAAAGCAGGTGCAAATTAGCAAAGTTGTATTAAAAGCTGGTTGTAACGGTCTAAAGAGAAAATGCATCTGAATTTTAGAAAAGTCTCAGTGCCAGCCGACAAAGGGTGTGCACAACATTGAATGTGAGCGAAGAAGGCCCATTGAATTACTTGAAAACAAATAATACATCTTCTAATGAAGAGAAATGGTGATACAGACAATAGATAGACAAACTATCTGTCCATTTAAAACATCAAACAAAGAGGGGACATTCAATGAACTACTAATGCATCATGTTGATTGCAATCTTTTGATGAAACATTTACAACTGTGCATTAGTATGTTATTATCTAGGAATTTTGGTCAGATTTATTAATGCCAACTACATTCTGTTTAGTATCTGTTATCTGGTATCTGTATTTAAATATGGCAATGCCACCTAATTCTTATACTCTATCAGGAATTTCTTTCATGACTGCGAAATCTAGTATAGGAAAAACATCTGCTACTATTCTGCTTTTCACCGTTGGACTCACATTGCATCCCTCCAAACTGCCTATGTGTGCTGTATACCTCATTGATCAGTAACTCAATTTCAGAATCACAATATTTTGTTTTCACTTTAATTCCGGAGCTTGTTCATGGCTCCATGTTGCAGAAATCCTGGCAATAACCTGCATTTTTGAAGCTCTCCTTTGCAAAGTGTGACTAGTAAGCAGTGCCAATCACTGGCAGTTAAATTAGTGTAGCATCAGTATAGGATATTGATTTGTAGGCAGTTTCTAATGCAAACATGAAAGATGCAGCGCAAGCTGCACGGCACCTTTCATGTATTGTAAGGTAAATATGGCCATGAGAAGTCAGAGTGAAGCCTTCTTAATCACAGCAATGCTTGAACTTACTACACCTTGACCTTCCACGAAGGTGAGTGCCCTTCCTAAAAGGTAAATAAAAATCATGACGATACACTTTAACACCTGCACATTGATACTCTTCTCCTTGCTTCTCTTTTAATATGGAAAGCAGGATATAAGATAAAAAACCCAATGGATGTCAAACTGTAAGAATACCAGTAAGAATACCAGACTCGGTTTTGCAAGCAGCAGGGGACTGATGTGTTTGAGGATGCATCCACATTTTTGATTGGATTATGTAAAATAAAAATTGAATTCAAAATCCATTTGACTGAGTCTCTGTGAAGACTGTCCAGGGACGGAGACATCATTATGAATATTAATTGTTAATAATTATCCTTCTCCTCAGGGTAACTCATATTTCAGGACAGTGGAAGTTGATTTAGAGAGAAAAAAAGAGAAAGATGGGGATGGAGAGACACCGCAGAGAATAACCGAATCTGCGGCTGTCAGTGAATCAGGATCTTCACTGACACCCGCAGATTTCCTTTAACTTGTCATGAAAACTCTCTGTTGTATACATTGCTTAGTGACTTGAGGCATTAACATGAAATCCAGATTAACGTCAGACCATCTGCTTTTGAATATTTGTTTGAACCCAGAGGATTTCATTTAATACCGACACTGTAAAGAGATGTGCCATATAAGTGTCCTGAGCACAGCCGTCTATATAGCCGTCTTAGAACACTTAAACTCCTAGGACACATTACTTCTTTACACCATCAACCTTTGTTACTTTAATAATATTGTCTGAATGTACTGTATGTGCACTTGTGTGTGGTGCAGCCTGTTACGAGATTTGAAACTTTGTAAAATGTTATTTGTATTTTATTTATGTTTTGAATTTGCATTTTAAATTACAGAAAAACACAGATTCTGAGATAAGACAGACAACAATTCAAGTCCATCTGTATACAGAACATAAAAATCCTTGTAATGTCTGTAAATATCTGAGCTCTGCCCTAAAAGTGTCAAATATCTAAAGCACAAATGTAGATTCACATTTTTATCTTCTATTTAGCATGGAAACTGGCAAAACTAAAAAAACACTTTATTAATGTAATAAAATTACCAATGAGATTTAAAAAGTGTGCCTAATGTAATATACAATGATACAAAACAAAAACTGTCACCATAGCTCTAATCATATGCTCAACTCAGAATGGTTTAGTTTGAATTTCCATGCAATTATTTTAAAGTAAGTCACAGTATTGCAATAGTGAGGAAACTAACAATCAACATCATTTCCTGTATAAAATCACTGTAAAAGGCTCAATAATGCCAAGCAGACCCCTAACAAGACCACAGTCTCCTACAAGTCAAATGATCGAACTTTAATGTTTCCAGGAAATTGTTTCCTGCATCGCCTTCAATCAGAGTCAGAGTGCAGAACAGATGAACATTATCAGGGAATGAACTGACAGGCATTTATCTACTCTGAATAGCAGCTCTCTGAGATTTCACTGTGGACCACAAAACATGCTTGAGAAGTCAATCAGAACAGCACTTCAGCCTTATTGGTCCGAGTTTCTGGGATTATGTCAAACACTTCGTAATTTCCTGAATCACTCGACAACTTTTGAAAATTCTTTTAGCATTACTCTTCCCTAAATAGACTGTACTTATGTAGCACTTTTCTGGTCTTGTGAACATTCAAAGTGCTTTACAATATGTGCCAACATTCACCCATTCACACACACATTCATACACTGATGGCAGGGGCTGCATGCAAGGTGCAATCAGCAACCAGCTCATCTGGAGCTGGTTCTGGTCTGAACTGGGGTTTCAGTGTCTTGCTCAAAGACACTTCGGCACTCTCCCTGTAAGAGCTGCGATATCGACCAGGAACCTGATTACTAATTACTAATTGCTCTACATTCTATGCCAACTCTATCATAAAATTTAACCAAAGTAACTAACATTTAACTATGTTAGTCAAAAAAGCAATACTTTTTGTGCCCTTCATACAGCACATTGATGCTTGATCATTGTCAGTTTGAGATTTTTCTATTGTATTGAAACAGATGTTTTGTTCTTTCTGTCTCATTTCAGTCTTTGAGTTAAAGGAAAATGTTACCTTTTTAAAAATAAAAATGTTAATTAAAATATACTATATGAATGTTTAATGTTTAAAAAGTTGAGCAGTGCATAGAGTAAGATTTGGACATTCTGAATAGAGAAATTAATAAAACAGCTGTATTTTAAGTATGATAATTCTCAAACCAAAAAAAAAAATGTAATGTATAGTACCTTGAATTTAGCAAACATTTTTCACATTTCTTTGTCCTTGGTGGTATTTCTTTGTCCTTGTGTGTAATTACTGATTATTGTCCAACAGAAACGAAAAATACATAATAAATTGATTTTTATAAATGGTGTCTTGTCACTACAAATGCAAATTCAGCATTTTTCACTGAAAAAGAAAAGGGAAAAATAATCTGTAGATGAAATTCAATTAAATTTTATTTAAATAGCACCAATTCATAACAGTAATTACACTTTTCATAGTTGGCGAATTCATTCGTAGGAATTATACTAACTTTATAACTTAATAATAATAAATAATAATCAAATTATCTTACAATAGTAGTTTCAATAGATAAGAAGTTTTGCTATGTTATAAGTTATTTCCAGGTACTGCTCCTGTTCACTATAGGTACATGAACATGGATGTTTGGTAGATTACAAAGATTTCCACACCTCAAACCATCACTGAACTAACCAAATATGCAGTAAAATGCAGACCTGGACAGTTTTACTTCTCATATTTTGCGCAAAATGATCAGGGCACTTATTTTGCTGCTCACGAATGTGGTGTATCTGAGAGAAAGAGAGTGCTCTAGACTATAGAGGCTGTTAAAGGTCAAAGCAACCACAGTTTGACTAATCAAAATTGAACACATAATCAGAGACACTTGTAAAGTCACTAATAAATATATGTGATAACATAAATCTGGAAAGCAGACTTGTGAATAATCAAAGAAAATAAATAAATATTCAGTGTTCTAAACTTAACTGGAAAGAACAAATGGGGAATAAATGATAAGGTGTCAGTTGATAGCTATATTGCAAGTTAAAAATTAATGGAGGATAGTTAAGGCCACAAAAAGAACACACTGAGAGCATGTCCACCTTGGAGAAAATTTATTATCTTGTAAAAGTGCATTTTAACCTTTAGCAGGAGCTTAATTATTCATAAAAGCTACAGAAAGGGAAGGCTATTACAAACTGTCAAGTCAGTCAGGGAAAAGCCACCTACATAATGTAAATGCCCTTTGCTTGTTCCCAACCACCAAAACAGCTAAATATTTTAGCTATGGAACAGTCTGGCCCTCATGGTGTGTGATCCAGGCAGAGGGCAGTCAGTCCGGTGGATATTTTACACTACACCCTCTACCACAGTATGGGACAGTTTTTAAAGAAAATTACCTGCAGATACCCTAATACACGTATGCATTCACAATACAGATTACTTCAATTGGCTTCCATTCGCAATTCAATTGGTTGTTGCTGTCAACAAAACATGTTACAGGAGGAATTAAAGAGAATGTTAAAAATGGCAACATGCAAACTAAAAAAAGTGTAGATGTAGCTAACAACGTTTTGATAGCTTAATTGTTTGACATGCATGTTTGCTTATTGTTCAAATTCTCTCTGAATTATGACTCAATCTTTTTTGAAACACTGATAAGAGTATGTTTGGAAGACACATTAGACACATATTAGGTCTCATTTCATTTCATTTATTATACAGGAAAAGTTTAAGAGCAACAATTTAGTTACAATAAATGGGCCTGACTCAGTTTAATAACTGGTTTACAGCAGGTAAACAATGTATCCTCAGGTCTGAGGATATATTGCTCTTTTCTCCATATTCAACTGTATTCACTATGAAGGTTTTTAGTAATTCATTTTGTTTCATGAATTGTGATTATGAAAACAGATTCTGCATTGAAGGGTTAAAAATATTTAAGAAGAAACACCAAAAGAACTGCAGATTTTGAACAAAGCATACAGCATACCGGTAAAGACAAAGCGACAATCCACAGTGTGCACACTGAGTAGTCTAAGTGTGAATTGGAATACTTAAAATACACATCTACAGACCTGCCTGAAATGGGCCAATAATAATTTAACCATACTCCACACTGCCTTTTGACAGCCCTTTTTCAACGCCTTCCAGGGACTCTATCCAGTGCCAAGAGATTTTAGTCACCACCACAGGGGATGGGATGCTTTCCCCAATAGCAAATTATTAGACCACAACCTCCATCATGGTGTTTGAAGAGGCTGAATGGAAACCAGCTCTTGATGCTCCCTTGCCTCAGTCCTTTTCTCTCTGTGTAATATGTTTGTTTGTTTTTCTTTGTATATTTTTAAGAGCTGATTCTGTGATTAATACAGAGTGGCATACGAGCCAGAGCTTAAGTTTATGAATTATTCATATTATTATCAATTTACTAATTTCATGATATCTGGAGCATGTCTTTTGTAAAACATGAAGTGAAAAGTTGGTTCTGCCTCCCAAAAGGCTTACCAAACAGCAAGATGAGCCTGCAGCAAGTTATAGGTGAATACAAATGGCAGTTTAAGTGCTACATGCATTTAAAGAACTGTTGCCAGATATCAAGAGTTAAAAAATGTATTTCCTAAATGTATTTAATTTGACTGGAGCACACTCCAAGTAGCATCTAGTTAGAGAGTTTGAATTTCTCACAGTAAACTACAACCAAAATACAGCTGCATCCTAATCCTTTATCTTTTGGAAGGGCCCCACATAAGAAAATAATGTGTAAACACATTAACAGTGTGCCATTTTGCTGTCAAATAACATTCCCAAGTCAGTGTTTCATAAACTCACACAAAGACTTTTGTACTTCATTCTCTGAATCTATGTCAAATGAGTGGGGCACACAAAAAACGAAGGACCTTGAGAGAATTATAGACTACAATAATTAGAACATGTTTTATCATTTGGTGGATCTTCCACCACCCATGCATCCCGCCTCCACAGTGCTTTAGTTCTGACCTTGAACTAAAAAACTATCTTTATAGGAGAAACTTCCCCAGAAATTAGAGTTTCAAATCAATACATTTAAACTTCTAACCTCTTAAACTAATTATCTCTTTTTGCTAAGGTCTATCTGCATCTACTCAAGTTGTGTATCTAGGCCAACCGAGTTCTTTCTTAGTACTCAATAGGTTTGTTAAATGTTTGTTAAGCACCATTGAAATTATTGTTTGATTAGTTAATAAAGAGAAATATTTTACCTGTCACTCAGGGTAGTTTTTTCTCTGTTATAAGGACATGCTTGACTACTCAGAAATGTCATCATTTGTCATGTAACTGAAGTGAGTAACTTACTGTGAGTAAGACGTGTGTTAGGAGATATTTCTTGCACATGGCTCACAGAAAGGTTGCACTGGCCTGTATGTTAAAATCCTTTTAAACTGTCACATCCTGACATGTGACCACTTGTTTAATCATTTATTATTAACATTTTATTATTTTATTTATGTTAGAAGTGAATTAATGTTTGGGTGGTCAAAAAAAGTGACAATCGCTAGTGATAAACTTCACAGATCTCTACTCCTGCTGCATGCTGTAAGATATTCTCCAACTGTTTCCTTGTTTGTTTCTGATTATGATGCCTGTAGAGAGTCCACATGTACACATTTCATATCAGATCTGTGACACAGGAGCTGCTTCTCTGTGGTTACTTTACTTGTCATCATAACCCTAACCTCACTTTCTATGCTGATGAAGCACATCTCCACTGCCAGTCACTCTAATCTGATCTCCATCCTCTTCTTCTTTTTATCATTATTATTTAAGGCATAGCTTTAGGAAGACTTATCCAGCCAAATTAACTGCTGCCTCTCCAATACTCTGATATAAATTGGTTGGGTCAGTAGGTAAATCTACACAAGAGCAAACTTCACCAGAAGAAGAGGATAGACTCTTAAAATATTCAATGGCAAAGCATAATGCATTGACTATTTATTAAATATTATATGGAATTTGGAATGGGTCAAACCATCTATTAAGGGTGAAAACTGTTGGGTCAGACTCCTGAGAGAAAGCACCTAAGAGAAATGTTTTGGACATCTTGGGGAAGTAATCTCTGAACGATACTCATCTCCCACCTGTTTTTCCAATTACTAGGTGTGTAAATCTCTCCCTTATAATAACGATCTGATATATATCCAGATACATGGACTATGATACAATTCAGGGATGTTTCATTTTAATACCGAACGATTTGGTGTGATTTGATTGAGCTCACTTAACATTTGATAAATGTAGACATTAATTCTACTTCATAAATTAAATAAGCCAATTCACAAAAGTGGCATTGTTTACCTTCAAAAAGAGATATTTCATGAAAAGACCAGAGAGTCCCAAGTATTTAATTTCAGTATTGCAATCTGATACAGATTACTTCCTAATATTTGTTTAATGACATTAATTTTCAATTGTAAATAAATAAGCTAATTCTGTAAAAATAAATGGAAAACTAATGTATAATATCTTGTAATTGTGTTTCTAATAGACAGAGTTAGATAAAAAAGACCTGCAAAAAAGTCTGTCTCACATACCATGCTGAGGTAAAATAAATAAATAAATATAAAAACCATAGAAGTCTTACCCCTTCAGAGCATTGCATACCATGAACTATGCGAAGCAGAGCCGGCAGCAGTGACTGATATGCATTATGCAAAACATTTTTAAAAGTCTGAATGCATGGATCTTGGCATGTTCCATCAAAATATCTACCACTATCAATATTTGTACATCTGAATCACGCAAATTATGATATGCCCAAGAGTGGCTGTGGTGATGAGTGCTAGTTTCTTTATGTTTTTAACTGCTTATATAACCGTGTGTGTTAAATCTCTCACTGCTCCAAAACAGCTGATTCAAACTATCAACTCCTTATGAATCCTGAAGCTGCTTCAATCAGCTGTGTTGAAGCAGGGAGAGATTAAATCATGCAGGATAGGTGGTAACTTTCTTCAGGAAAGGGTTGGGAAACAGTTCAACTAAGATTAATTCATACAGCCAGTAGAGTCTTTGCACGCTGCTTAAGTGTGAAAAAGCTACACCGAACGGTCTAAACGATATAGATCTTAATTTTATCTTCTTTTGGACAAATAACTAACCTGAGCGTCGTCAACATATTAAGACAAATGCAGACCTATGCCCTTGCAAAATGCTTTACAAAAAAACGAACACACAGCAGCTTCATACAGTATGAGTAGTAGGGATGAGCTAGTACAGCATTATCTGTATCTGTATCTGTTAACCATATGAATTATCTGTATCTGTACTCGGACTGGGCAGGGCCTAACCATGAAGTGGGCAGGGTGTAATCCGGAAGTGGGTCGCGTTGTTTTAAAGTGGGCGGGGCCTAAACCAGTATGTTATTTTAAGCATGCGATTGATATGGGTTGATCAGAAATTGTTATATTTGTTGCTGATTAGCAACTATTTACATGACAGCATCAGCATTGAGCTTCAGATCAATGGTTTTGATCATGAAAACAAACTATATACAGAACAAGTTTTGCAACAATGAATACAACACATGTGGTTGCAATTATGAAGTAAAATGTAATGAA